>UELX01000490.1:0-75257 GCA_900480035.1 Eupelmus urozonus
TTACACATTTTGCATATTTTTAAAAGTGCAATTTTACGCATACTGATATCATAAAATATTGTTCGCAACATGTGCGTCATTTAAAAAATTTTATAACAAAGGAGCTTCACACTCTGTTCGTGTAACTTTACACATATGAATTGACAGTATATGTTGATTAATTTATTATTTTTTCAACTTATATTATCCTATATAAAAAGAATAACATTTGATTATACTTGATAGTTGCATCGCCGGAATGCTATCCTCAGCGTGGCTTGTATCTTGATTTAACGGCGAAGTAAATATACTTCTTATCTGTTTTATTGGTACTTATGAGAAACGCCCATTAAAAGACTTATATCATACTTTGTTCATTCGCTCATTCAGCCGTACGATGTAATAGCATTCGCGCACTTACTGTTGTTGTCGCCGAGTTCTAATTTTATTAAGTTTAAAGAATTTGTTTTTCTGAGTAATTTTTCCTTTTCGTGCGAGTTTTTCGAAATTTGTTTTGATCAACGGTCTTTGTTAAAAATGATAACTGTAGTAACTTTAGTAACTGTAGTAACAGTAGTAACTGTAGTAATGTGATATACCTTCTTCTCGAACTCGCATGCATCATTGTAGCGAAAAAATCATGTTAACCCGACCAAACTACATTGATTTTAACGATTATCGTTTTAGCTTACTCGGCTATTGCATTGGCGGTACTAATTATCACAGTGCGGAAATTTGAACTGACAATTTTCTAATTTCCATAAATAGTAGATACTGAATCTTCGGAGTATTTGAGTTTTAATTATATAAAAAAATCAGATCATTTCAAATTTTATTAACACACTCGATTTGTATAGATATAAAGTTACAAATATAAAATGTATTGATGTCGAAATGATTATCACGATAACGTAGTATATATATACAAAATGATTAAAGTCGCTGCTCTAAATTAGCATTATTATTGATTATTTATCATAAAATAAATAAGATAATGCAAAAACATACATCTAAATACTGATGTTAAACATTCTGGAAAATTTTATATTCGAACTATATTACATAACTTAGCAATACCTAAATAATTACCCTTCCAAACATTGTTTTGCACCTACATTAATGATGTCGGGGGTGAATTTCGACAGTCAGCGAGTCAAGCACATACTTTACCGGAAGACCTGCAAGTCTACACACAGGTGCCGTGTAGTGGTCTGGATAAGGGCATAACTTTGCTTGGGGCTATCGCCAGGCCCGTGCCGAAGTAGGCTGTAGGTACATCACTCAAGCTGAACACTGCAAAGATCAAAGTAATCATTGCTAGGGCGTAATACTTTATTAGTATAGTTCAGAACTGGTATGCGCATGTGGTGTCGCTTATTATAAGTTATTTTTCTGACGAAGATATACGCTTGTACTCGGTGTTGCGCTGGGTGCCAAGATGATGTAGTGAAAACCCGGTATCGAAGTTGTAGCTAAAAAGTCTATAATATAGTTCTCTGAATCTCTATAGTTTAAAGATAGACTTTCGACAGAATTATCCTAATGAACAGGTACCCATAAGTTCTGTTCACGAAAACTTTAAAGTGTTAAGGTTTCCACAAAAGAAGATCATAGACTCGAGCTGCAGTTCTTCTCCTTGCTCATCATAAGACATATTTCGTCAATTTCTGCGTTTAAATAGGCAGTATTTATTATTTTACTATTCTTATCCTATCTTTTTGCCCAACGTCATAATAATTTATTTATATCCTGCGCAAAGTTAACTCTTACGAAAAAAGAAATCAATTTGAAACTAAATACTCAAGATTAAATGGAAATTGGGTCACTAAATGTTTCTGAAGCTGTGCTAAACCTTAATGTCGAAAATAATACGATACTCAACTTTTTTTCTCTAATTTTTACAACGCGCACAACAGTTGATGGCATTGAATACATGTTATGCATTCCAAAACATTTTCTAAGTCTATTACTCCAAAAATAGGCTATTGTCTCACAAACCCATAGACAAAATTATACTTTTGTTCAATTTCATTAGAAGCACTTATTTTTTGCACTTGATGCATAATGCACTGTTTTATTTTTACTTTCAGATATATTATAAAGGTGATTTTATTTAGAAAAAATCTCCGCTTTTTTAAACTTTTTATACAATATTGGCAATCTATTTTTGGTGCGTCATTCTCATTAGTTTATAAGTAAAGTATAAACAATTGCAAATAAATTGAATTTGAAGTTGATCCAGTCATTATTCCATGAATACCTTGTTCATATATTATAATACATAAACATATACTATGGAAAGGATAAAAAATGGATTTAGGGTATGATATATTCTTCTGATTTCATGCTTAATAATCTATTAATTCTGTAAAACTTTTATTTTTTATATATCATATATTGAACTGTACTTAATTTTACATTTTTCCACATTTTTACAACAGAGTCTTTTTACATATTTTTCTGTATTCTTAGAAAAAATTAGGCGATTGATCACTTTATTTCTAATAATAATAAAATAACGACAACAGCAATTGTAAAAAATAATATAGTATTTAATAATAATAGTAGTAGAAATAATAATAATGATAATAATAATATTAATAATAATAACTATATAACAATAGTAATTGTAATAACAATAGGGATAATAATGATAATTAAAAAATTACATATGCTACCAGTATATCTAACAAGTTTCTCTTATAATTATATGGCATTAATAAGGTATATTTTTTATATCAAACGATAGAACATATATATAATGAACTATTAACATCTGCAATTTACAAACTGGCACTTTTTGTCAGATTACATTTTGGCTTGGTACTGCATATTTTCATTATCAGACAACTTTACAAAGTTTGTTGAAAATATTACTACAATTGAAATATTAAAATAAATGGTTAAAAAGTAGTTTTAAAATAAACAAAATTTGTTTATTTTAAATCAAACTAAAAAAGAATATAAGTAAACAATTGATTAATTTTACGTTGTATTAAAATAATGAATGTAAATTCAAATGACGAAAAAATAAGCCAAATTAGAGTAAAAATTGTACTTATTCTGATAACTTGACTTTAGAGCGAAGATTGGATATATATACAGTGAAGGCATCAGATCGAAATTGTTGATGATTTCCGAGCTTAACTCAGCTAGGGCGATGAAGAACTGCTTGAATCCGTACGCGGTTCTTGCGTAGGCGCGGGCTCAAGCTGAGCAAGTGAGCGTTGTAACTCAGCCCTTTCCTGCGGCTGCAGCCTGTGTGCAATTTCGAGAACAGCTTCAAGTCGAACATCTGGACAGGCCTCAAGAGCTTCCCTGATGCGATTGACTACAGCGTCCTTTTTCACACAGCTCATGTTGCGCAACAATACGCTGCTCTCATTTCGCGCCTGTCCTTCGAGCCAAGAAACCGCGGCCTCATCACTATCCCACAAATAAGATTCGGTAGCTCCCTTGTCTTCGACGAACCAACGTCGTAACATCGCGTCTACCTGTCTTACTCCCAGACCTGGCTGCGTCTCCAAGATGTCTCTACGCACCTGCTGTTCAAGTAGTCGACGACGCAGTCGCCAAAAGAAGAAGCGTCGCGCACCCTTCCAAGCCACGATATCCTGGATACAATTCTTCTCAAGCATGCGCTCTGGTGTATCGTGCAGATCGGCAAAATGCACCGCAACCTGATGGTACATCGACTCAAGCTGATGTTCTCGCTCCTTTATCTGAACTTCTATGGGTAAACGTTCCTCCGGACTTGCACAAGGCCCACAGTTTGTTAAAAGAGTCTTTAACTGCTGAATCTGTGGGTCGACACGGTGCATCGTTTTTAGAATGTCCTTTGCTCGGAACTTAATTTCGACGATTCCTTCAGGTTCAAGAACTCCACCGCGCGACGTACTGTCAGCGAACATTTCCATGCAGTGGGGGTTGATGCTGGGATCGACGACAGCCCAGGCTCCACCTCGTAGTTCAGCTCCCGGTGGAATGTACACCATTACGGGCCTTGTATATTCCCGTAGCCCATCGACGATGTATGCGCCAAACTTTATGATTTGCTCATACATATCTGTAAAAGTAATTATAGAGTAAAAGAAATTATTTGGACACTTTCATACACAATATATCCAAGAAAACTCGTTTGAACCTTTTAAAATTCAGAAAAAAAAATTAATTAATATTCATAAAATATCTGAAATACCCTCTGGTAATTTGGTTATCTGAAATTTTTTAATATAAATAATACATTTTTTAATAAAAAATAATTATTTCAATTTCAAGAAACCTGAACAAGCGATCTCGGATACCTTGTATACATGAATACAAAATTATATATTCAACATGGTCGTACCTTTCATGCCGCCTGAAAAGCCTCTCCAATTAGCGAAAATAAATAGAGGTAGCTCTTCTCTAGAAAAGTCCTTGATAGCTTGGGCTGTTTTATAGGCACTATCCGGATACCAGACCTGTCCCGCCTGCGAGACGGTCTTGGCTTCGGAATCGAGGTTGGCAGGATCAGCAGGCAGGTGCAGTTCAACTGTTCGGGTCTCGACAGCTATAATGCCGCATGGTATGCCACCCAATCTAGCGCGACCTGTTACCACTGTTTGTGCCCAAGGTCGCATGATTTCCTGTTAGCAACAAACAAAAAAATAGCTGTATAAACTCGATTTTTAGAATATAAGATTACAAAAATATAACAATATAAAAATACAAGACTAACCTGCCAAGAGCCACGATCAAAAAGTCCACTCTCCCATATATTCTGATCGGAAGGCTGAAGTCTGCCATCAAGCATCCAACGTGGATCGTACGGAGCTTTAGTAGGCATAAAGACAATTTCTCGATCAACGGGATCGGCGAGTGTGGGTAGTGGACGGATAGGTAGCGGTGCACCTTTGGATAATGGTACGTAACTCAGCCATTTAAGAACTGTCGCCACACCGTCGAGATCTCTAGGCTCTACTGCATGCGATATTCCGTTGTTGTGCATTATCTGTATGCCGCCGAGCTGGTTATTACTAGCGTACACCTCGCGACCAAGCACAGTGTTCAAAGCTTTGTAACCCGTCAAAATTATATGAGAATTTTCAATTTGAATAACTCGTTGACCAAGACGTACTAAATAGGAACCTATTCCAATGGCACGACACGATACTACTGATATCGTCACTACCTGAAAAGGCAAAAAATGCGTTTAAGTTAATAAAGTTAATTACTTTGTAAAATCATGTTATATTTAGTGTTTTAATTTACCTCCTCGTATGCCCTCGAAGTTTCACCAGCAATCATACCGGCATATTTGAGATTTTCAACTCCCAGACCATCGTTATGACCAATAATATCTGTTATTTTGTAGCGCGATTCACCGCCATCTTCAATAAGACTTGCCTTTACGGAATTTAATGGAGCTAATCGAGCATAATCGTCTGGAGTCAAATAAATATATTTGAATCCTTTTTCTGGTTCATTGTCATCCTCCCATGCTATCCTGAAGACGCCTTTTACCTAAACAATCAGTAAAACGATTTCATTTTTTAATCAGATTATGCGAGGCTGAGCTGTTGAGCTAATATACTCAGTTTGACAAATGAATTGTTTAATCTAATTTACATATGTTTATATAATTAAAGCTATGTAACTAATTTATTTTTTTATAAATACTATTTAAAGATTAGATGAAAACTGAGACTTCAATGATTTTTTATATTAGACATTAGGTTTATCTTACCTCTTCTGCCAGTCCTATACGAGCACCAGCATTAGCAGAAAAGTAAATACGTGGAATTCCAAGTTGGCGTGCTCTTTCAGAGGCTCTACAAAAAACTAGATCCTCCTTTGGTCCAAACGAGCCAATGAATTGAGTCAAATCATTGGCTATTAAAATGACATCTCTTCCGGATGGGTATTCTGGTGTATAAAGAGTTAATCTCCAAGCTATCATACCAATATCGTTTTCTCCAGGTAAACGTTTTTGTTCAACAAGCGTGTCACCTTCCAGCACTAATTCAACGCTATCTAGTACTGGATTAGGCACGGTAATTTGTTCTAAAAAAATGAGAGCAATTTAAATGATACTCAGCGAAGATATATAGATAGATTAAAATAATTTTAAATATATATACCGCTATTTGGTGTTTCCTCTATGTACTTGGCCCAAGCTTTTTCAATTTGCTGTCGGAACATGTCAGGTAGATCGTATACGTAGGTTGTACCAGCACTTTGTGCTTGAAATCTTTTAGCTTGAAGGTAATCTTTTGTTAAGTATGGCGTGGAAATGGGAAGGCCATGCATCGGTCCAGGTCTCCAATTGCTATTGTTACTATTGTTAGGAACGTACGACTCAAAGCGAATGACTCCAGTTTTTGGATCAATGGCTTCAGCATAAAGGTGTAAATCAATACTGTAACCACTATCATTAGAAATACAAAGGCGAACGTTAGAGGTAGGTTTGCCAGGGGCTGGTCTGATGGTCATTTTTATTTCTGCTTGACGCACTCGAAGTTTCCACAGTCTCGGACCGTAGCGTAATACCATGCTGGTAACGCTTTCTTCGATTCGTGCTGGATCCATTATGACAGTCGGTACAAAATTGAGGAAAATGTGGTTACAATCGGTCCTCTTGGCAAGCGGGTGAGAGAAAGCTACCTCTAGTTCGTCCATTGCTTCGAGCAGCACTCTTTCACCTTCGTTGTGAAGATAGTCAAAGCTCGCTTCTTTCGTTATGAGATCCGAATGCCGAATGATGGAGCGAATGAAGAATCGGTAATCGGTTACTTGTTGACCCTTGGCAACCTTTGCTTGGCCTAAGTAAAGATGCATTTTCTGATTCGACGTAGGCAGGGCTTCGAGATCATAAGTGCGCATGCGATTGAGCTCTATGTGGAAAGCACAGCCGGGCTCAAGATGCCGGTATATACGGTCCTCGACAAAGTTGTCACGCTGTCTGAATGTAAAGAATTTCGGAAACTGGCGTTTCTTCAGTGCGGCAAAAGTTACACGTCTGATGCCTCTAGCAACGAGTTCATCTCTGCTGGCTGCACACCAATCTCCAAAGCGTCTGGCCATTGTCGCATCATCCTGATTGCCTTCGTCCTGTATAGCGATGCTCAAAATGTGTACGGGTTCGTCTCGATGCTGAGGTTCGCTGGGCGTTGGCGGTTGTTGCTGGTTTAATGGCTGGTCAACGTTGATTGAAGTGCTGTGACGCGACTCGCTAAGACCTACAGAGGCCTCAACGGCCTCGAGGACACGCGCCGAAACCGAGCTTGGCGAAGAGAGATCTTCGAGTAAATCGAGGACTTCATCTGAGTATTGAGAAAACTGCTCAAGATCAGAGAAAGCCGCCATTGCACCCGTTCGATGATTCACCAACGAGAGATTTTGTCGGTTCGGGTGGTTACTGGGTAGCATGAATTGGAAGTGCACCAGCGGTATCTCACCCGAGAGCTCCAGATGTTGCAGACAGGTAAGTTCATAACTAATATAAGCACGGCGCACGTAAACTTCAAGAGCCGCGTTACAAACTGCTCTGTTTGAATGGTAAAAGAAGTCGTGAAGGATATCGAAAATGCAGGTCTCGGAGAGAATGAGCTTTTGCAGATTTTCCGGATGGAAGTCGTGGCCGTACATATCAACGGCTGAGAGGAATATCGACTCCATTTGATTGTGGCGCAGCTCATAAGCTGGCTGGTGAGCAGCGATGAGCACCTGCCGAGCACGTAAGGCAACACGGCTGTGCTCCTGTCTGTTTAGGCTTGTCAGCTCAGTGAGAGTCGAAGCAAGCTCGTCCGTTAGACCAGGCTCATTTGCCCACAAATGATCCACGAGCATCGTCACTAACACATTTTTCTTGAGCACTTGGCTGTGGCTGAATATGGTTGCGGTAACCTGGGCCATATCGTCCTTATGGCGTTCTATCAGAGCCGAGACGCACTTATCGTAATGGCCCTGCTGGAACTGTGACTCGACATTGTAATATTGACGTAAAAGCTCGTGCACCGCCGTCTTCATGCGACCGCGTATGCCGTTACGGTAACGTTGAACTAACTGTACGATTGCTTGTGTGGTTAGGAAGAAGACGTCACGCTCGGCGCGTTTTGAGAGCGTAGCCGCATGCCCGTCAATCACGGCTGCAATTTGCTGACTGGGAAATTGAGCAAGTACCGAAGTAATATTCCGTTCGTAGAGGGTCATCAACTTGCGGATCTTCTTTTCGACGCTGAGAGGCACACGGCCAGAGATTGTCGCTATGACCTCTTGGAGTTCAAGAAGAGGTAGCGATGGATCACGCAATGAACCCATAAACCGTTCAACCAGCTCGCGCAATCTCGGAAGATGGTAGGGATCGGGTAGACAGTATCCAGCCAGACTGTTTTCGAGGGCAGCTCGGTACTTAGCATGCAGCTGATTAAGTTTTTCGGGTACAGCTGGACTACTCGGACCTGGAAACTGGCCTGTCCAATCTTGAGCTTTAGTTACGAGTGATGGATCGTCGAGTTCAAGCCGCGCGATAAGGCTTCCAGCCTCCAATACGGCACCAGGTCGTTTAACGTAAAACAGACTACCGGCTTCCGATGCAGTCACGCTCATAACCATCTTCATAACTTCAATTTCAGCGTAAGCCTGACCGGCTTCAACGTGTCCTCCATCATCAACGAGGAAATTAATAAGCTTTCCTGCAGAAGGACAACGAAGCAACGAAGGATCATTATCCTTGTCGAATACGCAGGTTTGGTTACCGATTACGATACGATAACGATCGACTTCCTCTCGCATGTAGGTTGTAAAACTGGCTCCGTCGAGAGAAAGAAGTAGTCCGCCATCCGAGAGTCGATGAATTTCAACTTCCTTATAAGAACCATTCATAACAAGGAAGTAAGTGTTAGGTCCGGACTTAGTTGATTGTACTTTATACTTATAGCCATCATTGATAAGCTCGACATCAATGACGTTTTCAAGGTCGTTACTCGCCTGAATTTGGCCACGCTCAAGGGCAGCTTGGAAGCCGCTAAAAGCAGCAGTTATCGCGCGATCGGCGATGTGGAGTGCACCACAGGTGACAGCCAGCAATACATCTGGCTTATCGCTCCGCACTCGCTCTGAGATAAGAAGATCCAACCAAGCCGTATCGATGTTGTTACTTTGGAAAGCTTCGGTTTCCAAGAGAGTAATGAGATATTCGACTGTCGTACGGAAGTCACCGCGAATACTAAGCTCTTTAAGAGCTACTACAAGATTTTCGCGGGCTTGATGACGGTCTTCACCCCATGAAAAGCAATGACCAAACTGCGAGTCAGCAAATTCGTGTAGACCACCCGAAGCGCCGACTGAAAAGTATCCCCAAACGTTCTTCGATGAACGGAAGTTTAGTTCCTGAACCGTGCCGCTACTTGGTTTAAATCCTGAAAAAAATTTTATAACGTAGAGAATGATCTTTAAGTTTGTATTTAAATTAATTAAAAGCATTAATTTTTAATTTTAGTACTGACCTTCATCGGGATTTTCACTAGTTATTCTAGCCGCGATAACGTGACCCCAGGGTTGAGGTTTATGTCTTGGCTGATCGAAGTCTATAAGACTATCACCCCACGGACTCTCGCCGTATAAAAGCCGAATGTCTTTAATATGATGCAAAGGCAGACCCATGGCTATTTGCAACTGAGCGGCGGGTAGATTTACATCTGAGACCATTTCAGTACAGGGATGCTCCACCTGAAGCCGAGGATTCAATTCCAAAAAGAAGTAGCGGCCAGATGTATCATACAGATACTCGACGGTTCCAGCACTAACGTAGCCCACCATTTTGGCGAGTCTGACTGCTGCCTGTATCAAATAATTGTTTAATTAATTTAATGTAATTTTTTGATTGAGAAAAATGCGTATTATTATTATAATATGAAAATGATA
Source organism: Eupelmus urozonus (assembly GCA_900480035.1). NCBI lineage: Eukaryota > Metazoa > Arthropoda > Insecta > Hymenoptera > Eupelmidae > Eupelmus > Eupelmus urozonus. Next base: position 9,886 of record UELX01000490.1, read on the forward strand.
TTACTATTAGATTTCGGATATGTTTTATTTAGATGTTTTTGTAAATTTATAAATGTTTTCAGACGTCTGCATAACTGTTCGTTTTTAACGATATAAACAAAAGAATATAAAATATAAGAGTCTACGATATCTTAATAAAATATCAAGTATCCGAAATTCAATAAAAATCTAGATTTTATTCCAGTACGTTGTGCTATGACTTAAATATAGACGATTAGTTTGTATTAAATGGCTGAAAAGAAAAAAACAGACCTTTTCCATCTCGTCAAAGACCTCAGCTTTGGCAATGACAGCCGGGGCCTCTTCGATGATTTTCTGATGTCTTCTCTGAATGGAGCAGTCACGGCCAAAAAGCGATATGGCATTCCCGTAATTATCGGCTAAAAGCTGGACCTCCAGATGCCTGGCACACTTGGCGAGCTTCATAATGAAAATCGGCGATCCCGGAATTTCGGCCTGCACCTGCCTGAAGAGCGCAGGTAGCTCCTCGGCGTTCTCCACTTTACGAATGCCTTTGCCGCCGCCGCCCTCGCTGGCTTTGACCATTATGGGAAAGCCTATTTTGTTGGCCGCGGCAAGGGCCTCCTCGACGCTCGACACGCATCCCTTCTTGAACAGCTCCGACGAAATTTTGATTTTCTTACCGCTGTAGTGGGCTTTGAGCTCGGATCCGGACCAGGGTAACGTTGGCACCTCGGCTGTTTGGGCGACTATGCTGGATGCTATCTTGTCACCTAAAGCCCACATAGCTCTTTCCGAAGGCCCTGAAATTATCAATCATCATCAATATCGTAAAATCAACTGTTACTATAAAGATATAAAAAATTCACATATGTATAAAAAAAAAGTAAATCAGTCTCTTTCACTGACCGATGAAACATATGTTATTTTTATGCAGCAGTTCCGGCAGTTTTGGATTCTCGGATGCATGACCCCAGCCGGCCCATACAGCTTGAACCTGCGTCCTAATTGCAATATCAACGATGAGCTCGACGTTGGCATAGTTATTGTTATTAGAGCCTCCGGGTACCGGGACATACTGATCGGCCATTTTTATGTACTCGGCATTGGCCTTGAGATCTTCTGGTGTGACCATTACCACGAATCGTACAGCTCGTTCGTTTTTGAACATTTCGTAAGACCAGCGTCGAATTGAGCGCATGCATTTCACCGCTGCTATGCCGTTGTTGGCTATTAGAACCTGTAAGTTAAATATGAAAGTTTAGACTTATTGTATATTTTTTCCATGTTATTTATATTTTTGTTAAAACTATTTTGTTTAAATCTTTTCACTTTTTAAAAATAAAAAGTATAAACTTGAAAGTATAATTTTTTTTTAACCGTTCAGAATAATCTGATATAACTTCTCCCTAGATCTCTTCTTTTAAAATAGATTAATTATCTGTTAATTATCTGTCTAATAAATAAAATTAATTATTTACGTAGTATGTAACGCAGTATATTAAAATGCTGTTAGACTCATCATTATTTATTTCCAAGGAATATTGAAATTTATATTTTAGAATATGCATATTAATATGGTACTTGTCTCTAAGAATAAAGAAAGTAAATAATTAAAATGTACTATGAAAAAAGCGTAATTAAAAAAAATTAAATACTAAATATTAACTTTTGAAAGTTTACATTCTTTACAAAATTCAAAAAAATATTTTATTATACTTATATAGGTAATTATTTAAGAACTTATTAAGAAAATAAATTAATTTTATGAGAGATAATTAATTTTATGTCTACTATTTTTAAAATTATGAAACTGAAATAAAAATTCTATGGAATAACCGGTTTGATTAAAAAGCAGAACAATGGGTTGAATGAAGAAATAAATAATAATACTACAAAAACTAATACTTTTGTATAACCGTATATTAGTTTGAAAAAACTTTTATTTAAATACTGTAATTAGAATGGTTTATTGACTACAAAAAATCAAGGACTTGCAAAAATGATGATAATTGTTTTAAATAAAAAAGTAAAAAAAGTTATTTTGTTTCTAAACGCACAAGTCATCGGCTATAATGACGTAAGTAGGTACATTAGAAACTCGTCAACAGCTTTTACATTAACTCAAGACGGGTTTTGAATATCCAAGGTTCAAGGAAAAACTTTGACGTATTCTATCTTTATTCAAATTTGGCTAAATTTTTTCATCACAGTTACTAATATAAATTTATAATTTCAAAGATGTACTATTTTATAATTATTTGGATCTGTTAAAATATTTTTAAATATTCTTTTAATTTAAAAAATATAATTATTACTATGAAGATGATTTATACTTTTATATTCTGCAGCATATTAACTATCTCCATCTTTCTCTTCTCTCAATATTAATTTATTAATTTTAATGAGTATCACATACAACTTTTTGAAAGTCTATTGATAAATATTATTTTTTTAAATCAAATACTCTAATAAATAGCAGATAAAAAATGGAAATTGAGAAAACAGTTATATTGTGAAACCTTATTAATGACACGTGTTCCTCCAAAGCGATGAACGAATTCCTCCGGCGTTGCGACTGTAAAATCCTTCTCTAATTGCCGACTCTGCGCTTGGATCATCACCGTGCCTTGGGACATACTAGGCCTGCGTAACAGAAAAAGAAAATCCAACGTCAGCTGCATTATCAGAATTTCAAAAATCAATCAAGCCTAACAACAATTAAACAATCAGCACGATCTAAACCATCAACATCAGTGTATACTCTAACTCAAAATCAAAAAGAACATAGTGAGCAAGATATGCAAATTAAACGTAAAGAGAGTAAGGACGAAAAGAGAGGACGTGAAGAAAAAAAAAGAGGAAATAGACTAATAAAATTCGTCGCTGCAGAATGATTACGTCATTCCGTGATGATAAGACGTAGACATTGCAGAAGAGCTCTCCTGTTTTTGCCTGCTCTCATCGCTCTGCTCCGAGTCCTCCCCACTTCCGGCTGTCTCAAAGCTGTTCATCCTGGACAGGCCCGCTGTCAGATTGTCCGAGCTCTTCCAGATCGGATCGGTCTCGCTGTTCTCAGCAAGCACGAATCTCTTTATGCGTTTCATTCCGAGCGCATCGACAATCCAACTCATGAAAAACGCCAGCGCTTTTTCATTCCCGGGATTTATTTCAAACACTCACACACACACTCGCCGCAGCGCAATATCGGCCTGAGCAAACATAAAAATACGGCCGCGTCCGCGCTTAAAGAAATTATTTCCAAACTTAACACGTGGCAAAGGCAGCTAGAGCATTCACACTATCTTCGATTGCATTTATTAAGCACGACGTACGCGGATCTGTATTCAAGTTAAACTATTCTGTGTACTTAAGGTTTCGACTTAGAGTCGCAGCAGAAGGATTTTAAAGGAGACAGGTGCGATTTGACGCGGCCGTTAAGCTGAAGCGACTCGCGTGCACTGTCCGAGCGACTTCCGAGCCAACCTGCCTGTGTGGAAGGAAAGTAGACCTTGAAGAAGCCTGCGAGGAGCCTGTGCCGCAGTCGAATAGCGTGGACAGCGCTTTCCCCTTCCAAGATCCTCGGCACCAGCCGCCGAGCACATGCACCTTTCCATTCGCATCAGTCATTCTATTAGCCGCGTCAAATATTTTCAGTGCTAATTAACGTCTGGCCGAAGCGCGACAGCAATTTGTGATAGTGATAGAAGGTAAGCCTTGTGCTTTTTCTAGCGTAGAGTATCTTTTTTTTTTCGTGTTGCTAATTTATTGTACTATAAAAGGCAACGGGTGCCGATGTATAAGTTTATTGAGAAAAAGTTTGCTTGTTTTCATTGAATGGATTTACTATAAAAATTAAGTGAATGAATTTTTGAAAACTTTGTTTCGAAATTTAGTTACTTGTTTTAAAAAATCATTTACTTATTCTTTGATGTTTTATTTTTAAAAGTTATCTATACTAGCCGTTTAGGATATGTATAGAATTGTAAAAGCAGACATCGTCGACTAATAAAGATTATAATCCGATGTTAATTTTAAAAAAATATTTTTGTTCTTTATGATCTTATCTTGTTTTACCATTACAATAAAATACTTAAATTTTATTTACCTGGAATGCATTGTTATTTTTTTTTTATAAAATAAATACATTTTTTTTTAAGCTTCAATATAAAATTATTCAAAGAACAAATTAGATCTTCAATTTAAGAATTTTTTTGGTATTATAGAATATTATTGTACTCACTCCACTTTTATTTTTCATTCGCACTTGAATATTTTTTCATTAATTTATAATTCAAAGAAATTTGTTTAAAATTATATTTATAAAGCGAACTTTCATTATAGTATAATGGTCTAGTCTATAATAATAATTAATTAATAATTATCAAGATTTTATCTGTACTTGTGATGTACTTAACAGGAAAATTATAAATAATTCTTTAATTGACGAAATTGGTTCGATTTTTTAATTTTACTTACAATAAGTGACTCGGTTAATTCTAAAATTATTTGTGTGCTAATCTGCAGGTCATTTACCTGATGCTTATTGTTTAGTCAAATGTTGAAAATAATTTTTAAAAATTGCAAAATAATGGTAAATTCTCCTTGTTATTAATCATAATAACTGAAATTATTCATTCATAATTATAAACTTTAAACAAATATTCAAAGACTAACATCCTGTAATCATAGATAACAAAAGCGTTTCACAATACATTGAGACAATCTTAAAGTGTCATTAATAGTATTAAAGTTTCCTATAGATATATCTGTAGTATAAAAATATCTTTAAAAACATATAATCTTAAGGGTAATCACGATAGTAATAAGAAGTAAGTTAGTTGGGCATGAAAAGAGGTATTACGCAATCTCTATAACGTAGCTAAAAGTCATCTGAATACTTCAGGAATTGAACGCAAGCAATAGCAGAATTCAGTTACGTTTGACATCCCTAGTAATTCTAGGTTCATGGATCTAAATATAGAATTTGCACGAAAACAGTTTTGCAATTATTTATACTTTAATAATTAAAATGTACATTTATTTAGCAAAAGACGTAATATTAATGTGATCTAATTTAATGAAATTTAAATAAAATAGTACGGTAATAAAATCTTAACTTGTATTAGTGATCAACTATTGTACATTTTATTTTTAAAAACATTTTAACAATATTAAAATTAAAATTATAGCACTAATCATTATAATTAAAAGACTCAAATTTTTTATTAAAAGAATTTAACGTCTCATAAACGTTACTAAAGAAATTTGCCTTCCCTTAAATGTAAAGATAAATTTTAAAAGTATTTTATATCATAGTTCTTTAAACCATATATTATTTAAATATTATAAGGGGTTTTGCATAATAAAACCTTTGACAGTGTAGAGCCGAAGCAATTCTTTTAATTTGTTTGATTTTTCAAAAAGAACAAAATTGTAAAAAGTTATAATTGTTTGAAATTCTTTTGCATCGATACAATGTTATGCGCCTCAAACGCGCCGTTACAATATTGTGACGAAACTAAATTTTCATCTTGATTTAATTTAATTCTCTTTTAATTGCTCGATTTTTTAAAGTAAAATGTAAATTTATTATGGAATAGTTTCGTTAAATTTCATATTGTGCTCATTTTTAATTTTTATAAGGAGATTTACGCAATTACTGAACCGATATTATTCTGTTGTATACCTATAGGCCGACGGGTAAGCTCGATTTTTTCTGAACCGTACGCAGCAATTCCAAATAATGCTATATTAATTGTTGATTTATTTTTTACTTAATTTACATCGTAAAAAATGATTGTAAAAGTTATGTTAAATTCCTAACGTTAATAATCATCTAATGTCAAATGCATTAAATAATGTCATTTGATTTAAAATATATAATAATAAATAAAATTTTGCATTGACGTATTTATTATAATATCTGATTACTGAAGTTTTCACGTAAGACTGAAGGAAATTCTTGCCTAAATAAGTGACCACATGTTTGTGAAGAAAGTAAGGTTATCAACTGTATATTCAAATAATAAATTTTAATGCGCATTTTAAATGACACTGTTGTACTAAATGGTTGGATAAGTGGGCAATTAAAAATTTAATATATATATATTAAGTCCTAACAAATTATAAATTATATTCTAACTAATAGGCGATCAAGCAATAAAGAAAAATTTTAAAACATGAAGATCGACTTTTTTTATTCCGGTCAGTTATCTGTAATTAATAAAATATGTTTCCTTAAAAATATTTTCTAATAAATTGAAGCTGATGCTACAAATACACGTTGAAGATTTCAGATTTAATGATGCTATTTTATCTACCTAAATCTATAAGTTTAGAAAATACATTAGTAGACTATTCAAATTGTCAATTACTGATACTGTTATCTTAGTTAACTTATTCATTTGATAATTTATTGAGTTGTAATAACAACATAATCAGTGGACCCCCTGATGTCGACCTACGTGATCAATTTGTTATTTCAGCTTCATTAACGATTGGATATCCAAATGAATAATCAACATGCAATGCTACTCTAAAAAATTTTGAGAAAATTTAGAATATTCTTAAAACGTTATGTAACAAGATTACGATAACAAATTTTTTTTATAAAGTTTCTCAATTTTTTAAAATTATTGCAGTACTAAGTAATGATTTTTCTCTATCTATTCGATTTTTGAGTTTATCATTGGTAATTTTTATTGAAGCTTGAATTACATCAAGATTAAGATGTGATAATGTATTTGCTTTTATATAGTTCTGTAAGACATAAATATTTATGAAAGTTCCACATTACGTGAGCATTCTTCGATTGGCCTCTACATCACTGACCCCGGAAATAAGGCATTTTGAAGATACCCATTTTCGAATTCGACTGAGAACTTAATAAATTTGTTCTTAGACCGAATTACTAGAAAATATATAATTGTTACAATTTATTTTATACATAAATTTAAAATTGTTTAATATACACCGATATCTTCGCATTAAGAAATAAACGATATGTAGACTGCAACGTTAATTTTTATAAGTGGAAAAAATACTTTTGTTAGATAACATTGTTACAGATCAAAAGCCCTATTTTGCAAGCGATTTAAATCGCGCGCGCTTACGCAGGTATACGGTAGTGTAAATGAAAAAAAAATGCTAGTCATCTACCTTAAGCGTTTCCGGCGCTCAATGAGACCGTTAACATGTTGCTGCTGCTGTTGCTGATTCTGTTGCTTTTCGCCAGGAAAGCTGTCTCCCGTTTCCAGCTCTTCGCCATTATCATCCTCAGCCTCACCCAGGACAAAACTCACTGGCTCCGCCATATTTCCTCTAATCGAAGCCTTGGCTTCAATTTGACTTTGCGTTTGCGTGTGCGATTGCGCTTCTTCCTTAACGTTACCTTCAAGTGCAAAATTTACTATTTCTGTCTCAGCGGCAGTAAATGCTAATTTGTTTATTTTTTTTTTATATTTCGCCTGACCCACAGTCCATGCAAAATATAATTATCGTAAACATTAAAATCAAGCTTTTATGGATTGTCAATTTTCATCTTCGTGCTATTTATATTAGGTCCAAAACCTCATGTTTATACCCATTCTTAAAGCATACACAACCCTTATTCTTATATGTAATCATGCAAACGCGCGCAAATCATGAATGTCTGAGAATTTATCAGTAAATCGTCCGTTAAATTTGTTTGTCCCATCAAATTAGTTTATGAACAATCAACAACGCAAAAAAGTCAGCATCTGATAAGTTCCATTATCAAAACGTTATTTACACCCCTTAAAATCTAGTGCAACAAATATTTATAAAAAAAAGTTGATTAGAAATTATTAAACACCCTGTTAGTCTAGTATAACAAAATTAGTTCTAGTGCTAATAATAAACCAAATAAAATTCAGTGTGCGATAATCTTCAAATCAAGACCCGTACAATCGTTATCAGCCGTTTATTTTCAATCACCCCCCGAACAACACACCAGCATTACAAATCAAAATACCCGTGAACCGCAAAACCGTGTGCGCACCCGCATTCACCGCGCAAATCAAAAACCAAAGAAAAAAAATAAAAGCTAACCGCTCGATCACCGGCATGACTTGCGTTACTCACGCGCAAAATGAACGTAAACTCGAAATCCGATCCAGATGACAAAATAAGCGGTAAGGACACACCAGAGATAAGAAAAATAGGGAATTATGAAAAAAAGATCGTTCGAACTGTGCGGCGGGAGGGTGTAGGGCGCGTGTGTACCGGTAAGAGTATCCAGAAGAGCCCGAAGCATACCAGCACTGTAGGCCCACGCTCGCGCACTGCACGCACACACTGGACACTGGCCAATATCCGCTTGGAAAGACGAGTGTGTCTTTTAGGCAAGAGACCCCGACGTCGACTGATACGTTAGCTCTCCTCGTCACGCTGGCCAGCACTCCGTCAACTACACGCGTCGGCGAGCTCGCAAGCGCGTATATACTTTTAAGTTCAAGGGTCAGCATACACGAGTAGAGCGCGCGGGCTTTGGCTGTCTGTGTGTGTGTGTGTTTGTGAGAGTTGTGCGTGCCAACGTCAACAATCGACGTACGCCAATAATTCATAGCCATTGGCTATTCCGAAGCTCGGACGCTCGGTTATATCTAGAGAAAAAGAAAATTTTTGTATATGTGCATGTATAATTGCGCGTCGGGTTGGCGAGGATCGTTTGACCTGTTGGGATTTTTATCTTGCGGATGGGGACAATGGTTGTTTTATGTGTTTTATTGCAGGTGTGATTAAGAAATTTAATTGATTTGAAAAATTCAAGGAAGTGTTATCATTTTAATAAGTTGGACTTCTTGTATGTATAGATCTGCTGAGGAAATCTACTGACGTCGGGCTTTTTTGTAAGGTTTAAATATTTATTATTGTAAGAAATTTACTGAAAAATATTTATTCTTCCATTATGTAATTGAATAAATTAACAAAAAATCTGATTCAGAAAGTAAAGGCTAAAAAAAAAAAAACATTTTAAAAGAAAATTTTCCTTCCAGTTATTCGGTAGATTGGCATACCTGATAGGTAATACTTAATGTATGAAATACAGTTTCTTTGTATACACGATTGTAACAGACATTACGCAATGCAAAACGACTGAAAAGTGGAGAACTGGCATCGTTACTTTATATCGTAATCGAGCAAAATATTGTAAACTACTATTCGTATCGCAGATATTAATGCAGTTTCTTCGTGTAGATTATTTAGTTTTGCTGTTGCCTGCTTATTAAGTTAATTTTCATTTTTTTAAAATCACGATAAATCGAAGAAAATGTAAAACTAATAAGCAAGTCTTTATAGTCAAAATTTTTACATTGCGTACAATAAGTAAGACTATAAAAAAATTTAACTTATATAATTTCAATTACGTTTAATTTTTTTATAGACAGTGTCTTATTTAACATCAATCGCATACCAAATACACAAATATAAATGTAAAAAAATTTTAGTAATAAATTTTAAGATTTTTAAATTTACAATAACATCAATTTTAAATGAAATAGATGTAGGTAAAAATTTGAATTGATCGTCAGTGAATAAAGACGCGTTGTTAATTAAGCCCAACTTTATTTATGCTAGTTTTCTTTGGATCGTCAAGTGATAAACCACTTGACGAAAATGTCTTTCTGCCTTGACCGATATCGACCTTCGAGGTTTAAATTATTTTTGAGTGATGCTCAAAATGTTTTTTGTTTTATCAAATTCAATTATAATTTATACGAATTCATTGATTAGGTTTAATTTAAACTATTTTTAAAAAACTGAAACATCGGTATAGATAAAGTTTAACTTAATTAATGTCATTTTTACTACGACCGATCGATAAATTATTGTAAATATTTGACTACACTTCAAAATTTAACTCTTTCAAACGCGATTGTAAGGGATCATCGCTATCAAAAATTTAAATCTGGATTTATTTTAAAAATTGTTAGTTTAATTGTAATTAAGACCAATTTGTATAGTTGATTTTCTAAAAAAAAATTGATATAAAATTTGTCGTTGTTTGATGAGTAAATAAAGTTAATCAATTTAATTAATTCTTATAAAAGATTTTATGGAGTTTTAAATGTAATGTCCGCTCTAGATAATACTGTGTCTGAACGGGTCTCGGTACTGTAAAGAGCAGGGCAAATTTATAAAAGAGAAAACTTGCACGTAAAATATCTTTTACATTTAATACATTTTTGTCATAACTATTATTGAAAAAGCAAGAATTAAGATTTAAATATTTCTACTTTTGGCGCCCAAAGTTATTTTTATTATTGATTTTTATTATTGATGTATGAATGGCCAAGCCGACACAATTTTCATTTAGGGCATGTTTCTGTAACTTTTTCGTGTTATAAAGGTTTGTATTCAATTTGCAAGGCCATATTTATTCAGTCTATAAGCTACCTAAAAATAGATTGAATAGAAAAGTAATAGGCACCTTTTCTAAGATCACAAAATTAAAAATTCAATTGATTAAATATATTTCAAATTAACTTAAATGTTAGTACTTTCGATTATCGATTAATCTATATAGAGTTATATAAAATATTTATAAAATATTATTAAATATCGTAAATCTATATATAATAATATTTAATTGAACTATATATATTAATTGAGAAAACCTCATTTTTCTGACAAGTAACTAAATTGAAAACTAAAAAAATACATACCTAACTTAAAATGTCTATAAAAAAAAGCAAATTTATCTAATCAATAACCTTTAAAATTAAATGAAGTCAATATATTCAAAATAAAACAACGTTACCGCAAAAACTTAAAAATGTGCAAATTTACTCCTCAGCATATTTAGATGGTTCGATTATAGAGTACTTAAGTGTTAGTGCATTGACGCTACTGATATTAATATAATTTTGCTTGATCAATAAAAAGAAATAACATCGCGGACGAAGCAAGTATTATGTAACGTATTTTTTGATTCTCGATAAAAGTTAAAGATCCATTAACTGATCAGTCATGTCAAAGAAGGAAGAATGATCGGGAATGACGGATAAACGATCTCGAGAAATGATCTCAAATTAGGAACATTTATTGCTTTATTCTATGTTTATAAGTACTTGAAAACTCGTTTATCTTTGAAAACTCTGTTGCCATTAGATAAACAATGATTCGAGCATTGTTTATTTTACTGCATGTATAAGTCCGTCAATTAGAATAATTCAATAATCACATAGCTTCATCAAATCACAAAGTTGATTGATTGTTTGTCATTTTTTAAAAAAATGGTCCAGTCAATATAGCTCAATTTTTTTTTATTAAACGAATGACAATCATATTTATAAATGAAAATCAAAGCTTATGAAAATTAAAGCATGTAAATAATATACAAACTATAATAAAATGAGCAAATACCTGGTAGTAGAGTAATAATTGGTGTATTCTACATTGATATAAAATAAATTCGCCGGATTTAAAAAATACTCTCAACAGATAACCAAATTATGCAAAATTAGCCATTACAAATATAAAAATACTTAAAACAACGACTATCAACGAATCGACTGCTGCTCTGCGTCAATATCAATAACAAAAAAAAAATACACAATTTAACTAATAAAAAAATATATCAACTTAAGGGCCATGCATTGAGAAGCCGTTCATCCGAACGCTAACGCGTGTATCTCTACTAGTCTACTAGCATGTAGCCTCGTTATTTCTCCCTTTCTGTCTCTCTCAGTCTTCCTGTGTAAGTCTGTCTGTCTTTCTCTCTCGCTCACACTTTAGTTATCTCTCATATACTCATCCACTCGCACCTCATCACGCTTCTCTATTATGTTAGACCCATGGCAAGATTATCTATACGAGATACAAACGCTATACATCGATTTCATCTTCCATCATTATAAAAATTCATAGTTTTCCATAAAGCAAAACTCGCTCGGCATCTCAAGTCTACCTAAATCAAAAAAAAAAAACGAGATAAAAAATCAACGCTTCCAATCTAACGCCACCGGCATAATACAAAGTAGCGCTAGCACTACAATGTTGAAAATCAGAGGACATCAACTCGGTGTACGAAAAAGAGCGTTAGATACAGCGACAGAGAGAGAGAGAGAGAGGAGGGAAGAGTCAGAAGAGGGAGAAACGGAGCACGAGCTTAGCGCGCACGAGGAAAACACGCGAGTTGGGCAACTAGTGGTAGTGGTAGTGGCGAGCGCGCGGTGAATAATCGAAAGATCGTGGAGCCGCGCGTGGATTGGCCAGCCGGCAAATCAGGCGAGTAGGTACTTTAGCCAGTAGGTATATAGTTGTAAAGTACAGGAGAGAGCAATGTAACCTCTCCTCTCTCTCTCTTCTGTCGGCACACACCGCGTGGGCACTTCATGCCGTGCGCGTGCGCTCACGGAGCCATAACACACGGCGTGTTACTAACCTATACACCACACCTTAAGGCCCGGCGGATGGGACATTTCTTATCCTAAATGTATCTTAATTCTACAATTTCGCATGTTTCCACATTGCAGGCGTATGATACAGGCGTGCATATATGAGTGCTTGAAGGAGGCAGGAGATGTGGGGACATGACAACGATATTGCATGCAGCCGTCACGCGAGACTCGCTTGGGCTTGATTATTTTGATAATTCATCTCTCCATGTGCGATAGTAGATTCGAGTGCCGCTATGCAGAAAGCCGGCGAGCGGCTCTCTCGCTGATTACGGGCTCTGACACTTTACGGTTATATAGATAGGTACTATATATCCACTGTACTCTTATATACAGGTATATGAATACATGTATATATATATGCATGCAGTTCGAAGCATTCAGCAGCTAGACACGAGACGAAATAGATGCTTCGCTGCTAGTACAGAAGTAGACACTCACTGCTACACACCAAACATTATGACGATGTACTCTCGCGCATTATCAGACAGCCTAATCAGCTGTTGTAACAGTTCAGAGGTAAGAAAAACACATAGGAAAGGAAAAAAGAGTAAAAAAGGAGAAACAAGCAGTGTCAGCAGTATAGCAGCAGTACCAACAGCAGCAGAAGCGCACCAGAAGCCAGAGTAATAGAAAAAGAAGCAGAGTGTATATACACGCAAAAAAAAAAAAGGAAATCGACACACTCACCGGTGACGGATCTTCCTCGGCGCAGTCGCCGGAGCATTGGCGCTCTCCTCCCTCTGGAGGTTAGGCTGCCCGTTCTCCTTGTCGCCTGTCATTCGAGCCTGCGACTTTTTCCGCTCGAAAACCGTCTCTCTCTCACAACGCTGCAACTGCTCCTCCCCCTCGCTGAACTACTCTCTCTCTATGCAGCTCTCTCTCCTTTTACCTTCCCCAATAATATGGCTCCCCCTTCTCGGGGAGAGCTGTCACACACTGCAACCGTTCCACTAGCTGGCGAGACTCGTCCTAGCTCTGCCAGGACTGTATTACACCTCTTTGCTGAGCAATCAATGCTAATAGCCCTCTTGCCACATGTCCGAGCTCAGAGCGCACTGCACACACGCACCTCTCTTAGATAAACGCTGAGTTAAAATCGCCATGCACTAAGCGGACTGTGCTCATGAAATATAGTGCATCGACGCGGGGACGTATCAACAAAAAATCGCGCGCGCACGTTGCAGCTATCTCTCCTGCGCCCTCCAGACCGCTCGGGTGCTCTTTTTATATAGGTAGCTGGCTGGCTCTGTTGTGCTGGCTCGCGCTGGCTGCACGTTGAGGGAGCATAGTACACACCTGGTGTGCGTATATGTGTGTGGAAGACAGTGAGACGCCGCGGCGCGCTTTGTAGTTTCTTACCTAGCTGAACCTAGAGCTGCTGTCAGTGTGATTCTGTAGGTGTGTATATAGAGGGGTGGATCGTATATGTATTATGAGAAATCGTTCGGCCTCGGAGAGCGGTTTTGATTATAGGTTTGTAGGCTACGCACAGTATACGTGATGGGCTGTATTGTGGGAGCTTTGTTACCGACGGGGCTTGCACTGTTCTGTTGTATCTGGCTATGGTTAATGTATGATTATGTAGGCTCTGTTTTATCGACCCAAGAGAGAAAATTATGTTATATTCGATATATGATTATGGATCATAAAAGTTGCGGGAGTATGCGAATGTACGTATATTAACTAGAAATTTGACGCTTTCTGTTTTTGAATTAAGTATAACTTCTTGTAAATAAATTAATCACCATGGATTATTTAACTACTACTACAGAACTTTTAATAAATGCAGTCAAAGAGGTATTAGTATTCTCTATGAACTTGTAAAATTTTTTGTAAAGTAAACTGCAAATTTTGACTTTATTTTACTTCATTGATAGATTACAGAGGGACTCTTGGATAAAAGATTACAAGATAGAGCTAAATGTTACATGAAAATGGATTTCAAAGTAATTGAACAAGATGAATTTTTCAGTATTCAGATTACAAAATTTAATTCTGATATTCCAAATTTAAAATTTTTATTGACTGATGCTCTGAAAAGTCTGCTGTATTCCCAGATCCTATCTCAAAATTTCACTGTTGCATTAGTAGAGCAAAAATCAATAAAGAATATTGAAGTAAAGAGAGTTATTTGCTCTAGAAATACTTCTCTTTCTTTAGTCACTGACTCATCCCTTGAAAGTCAAAAAGAATTGTCTTCATCTAAATGTTACACATCCATAAGATTATTGGTAATTATATACAATGTATTTTTTTTTTTTTTTTATTTTTTACATTAAACAATTAACTTAAAACTAAAAAAGTTTATTATCAGTTTCATGTGCAAACAATTTATGTACAAGAATTTTTAACTTCACTTTTGTGCTTTGTTATGCAAATTGAGCAAATTGATCCCAATATCAAGTTTTCAATTAGACAAGGTAGAGAATACATCTATAGAAATCATGTGCCAATGGATGATATTATAATTTCGTGTAAAGTCTTGACTTCTTCTTGTACAAGTATATTTCAAAATAGCCCAAATGATGATTTTCGAAAAAATCTAATGGATCTACTTGGTATAAAGAAACCAAGACATTTCGAAGAAACTGTTGGATGTTTATTAATATCCCAAGTAAACGATAATTTCAATGAACCACTTATAAATTCAGAGAAAAAATTAGAATCCTCTTGATGAAGTCAAATATAAATTTGTTAAAAAAAAAAGTGAGTTCTAAAAAAAAAAATTGTGAAGTTACATGTATTATAACAGAAAATCAAACTAAATACAATATTTATTCTCAAATCTCATTGAATAAACCTAATCATTTCATTCCTCAAACAACCCACAAAAACATACATTCAATTCGACCTTTAAACGTTCAAATGTTCCCGGCACACCCAAACCCCAGCGTCACCACGGCGCACCGACGTCCGCGCAGCTCCGCCATTTTACTTTTAATCTCCCGTCCTTGTTTATCTAATCAGTACACAGTCGTAAGCCTATATGTAAGCTATATAACGTAAGTTCGCCGTGTCGTCAGTGAAATGCATACAAGAGCTCCTTAAAAAAAATCCTCCGATACCGATCAGCGCTCATATAAATCAATTCTCCAAAAATCTCTCTCAAAAAAAGCGATAACTCGTCGAAATGCCTGTCGAACTGATGAAATGCACCTGTCGAGTGCTCTAGCCCCGATATCGGCTATATACACACGTATACACATTTATTATCCGCATAATAAAAATTGCAAGTACGCGCGAAAGGGAGTTTCCGGACGGCTATCTCATATATAGCGGCGGCCCGAAGCTCTACGAGCATTAAGACAGCTACTTATGCCTGTGTAACTGTACGATGACGAGGGCGACGACGACGACGGTCAAATAAAATTCTGGCAGCTAGGAGAGGGGGAGAGAGGAGCGGAGTAGCTCTACGAGAGAGTAGACATTGTGACTGCAGCTGGCAGCAGCGTGTGTGATAGTTTCGTGTTCGTCTAGTTAAATTACTGCGATGCTTGGAAGCAGTGAAACATCAACGGGGATAAATAAATTACAAGTGGCGAGCGCAGAGTTTGCAAGCCTGGACGGTAGGTTGTTTTATTAATTGATACGTAGACGTGAGCGGCTGTGTGTTGCGTGGATGCGTGTGTGCGTATGCTTACAAAAATATACGTATACATGTGTGTGTACACGCAGATCGAGTGTGTATTTATAAAAGAAAAACACATCGGCTAATGCCCAGGTCTTGTAACCTTCGCAGGTGCCCGCTGAAAAAACGAGCCTGAAGCATCGCAGAGAGGGAGGAGAGCTGTAATAAGGAAGACCCTCAATAGCCTAGCCGCCCATAGAGCAGCACAACACGCCAATTCTTTATTCCCTTCTGCGCGCGCGTGCACTGAAGCAGATACCTACCTTAGCTCTCTCGCTCTCGGCTGCGCGCGAGGAGAGAAATACACACATATATATCTAGAAGAAGAGAAAAAAAAGGGAGTGAAGAGGAGAGGCGACGGGGAGAGGGAGAGGCGTTGCATAGCAAGCGCCTATATAGGTATATAACGTCGTAGAATGTATATAAGCAATGCTATGCGGGCTCGCTGATTAACAAGTGTATATACGCTGTGCAGTGCGCGCGCGCTACTGGGGCCTGCTGAGGGACGGGATCAAGCGGATAAACGAGCGGCGACGAGAAGATGTGCTGGCGATTACTGCCAGCAGCGCTTGGAGGTTATGTCCGGGAGGAGGAAGAAGAGGTCGAGGCGCCCGTACTGCAAGAGCCCTTGCCGATCTAACACCAGGACACGTCGGGTAAGCGGGCTCAACTTCGGCTCGACCATTGGGCTAACCGCGAGGCTCGCCGCTTCTCTGACTTGGACTAGGCTGCTCCTCTCTGCAAGCTTACCCGCGAGGTACTTGTTTCTATGTGTGTATATAGCTAAGGCGTACCCTAATTTTTTTCGTTTTTAAAATTCTGTTTTTTTTTTTTTTTTTTTGTGCTTTGTTTGCGTACTTTTTTTGTGTCGATATTCTACCGCGATTCTGACTTCATGAATGCATGTTTGCTGTGTTATGTTTACTGTGATTTTCAATTTTTTTTCAGTTGTTTTTAGTTTCATTTAATTGATAAGGGTATTTTAATTTTGTGTTTACAAACATAGAACATCACAGCTGTTGCTTCCTTCCAGCCAAGTTGTCCTCTTCTCTTATGACCCTCTAACAGATTCTGAATTCTGTTGTTTGTTTGTATTTTTATTTTTTCTTTCACTTGACAGTTAGAAACTCCAAATCCCTTCTTAGTTAATTATTCTATATCCATAGTAGCTGTAAATTAAAGTACTAAAAGTTTACATTTTTGGAAAAATGATTTAATATTATAACATTATTCTTTGAGATCTTAGACATTTCAACAAAGTTATAAATTGTGTAGACATGTTATTAATTTTAATAATCAATTTAAATAATAAGAAATATAAAATCATGCAACAGTACATCAGCAATAATAATCAAACAGCAGTATTTCGCAAACTTCATAAATATTTAATTTATCTAATGTAAGAGACAGAAAATAACTTTGCTTAAGAATGAATAGTAATAATGTCTTGGCATGATAACAGTGATTAATTGATTTATCTTTAATGTTTTATATTAGAACTTTAAATTACTGTCTCTACGTAGTTTTTCATGCTCTGTTAGATTAAAAGTTATTCAATTTTTTTTCTGTCACACTTACATGAAAAAAAAATTAAATAAAAGCAGTGTATTTATAGCCTTTTAAAATATTGGGAGCATCAATTTAACACAGAATTAATTCTATTTTGAAGATTGCTGGTAACAACTTTAAAATAAAATTTGTAGAAATTCTTTATACTATACAAATATATACAGTATTATTGGTAAAATTGCATGTTTTATTTATTTAAATACTCATACTTTGCTGCTATACGAATATTTGACAATAATTTTGTAATATAATATGCACTTTTAATATTTTTTAATTCTTTTCAATTTTGACATACGCAAATAGCATTACAAAATATAAATCAATAAGTTTGATGCAATGCTGATATCTAAAGTTAGTAATAAATAAATTTATAATCTAATTTATTGAATACTACTGTTTTCCTACATAGTTCTTAATATAATTATAACTTTGTAACCAATATGCCCTATTTTCAGAAACAGCTATCAGATGGGAATGTTTGAGCCAAATCTAGAGTCAGAGAAGCGACAGATGAAAATGAAGATAAATTGGACAAAAGTCTGAGGATTACTTTCGTGTGGCCGACATCTTCTGGCCTTGCCCATGAAGAGGCTACAAAGGATGCCGGGAGCTTCTTTTGAAAGACCCCGTGCATATAAACTCACTGACATAGAGCCCCAAACTTCCAAGGTTTGCACATTTTACCTTATAATATTCCAGTTTATTTATTTTTTTATTTATCTGGTTAATTTAGATGATACATATTATTTAAATGATATTAACTATTCGTTATTCAGGGCCCGTCAAGATGTAGCGGTGCCGCTGACGGTGAGTCTGGCAGCAGCATGGCCAGCCTCGGCAGCCAAGCTCGTTTCCCGAAGCTCGATGAGTGCGCCCATTTCCACTACGAGCACGTGGAGCTTGGCAAGCTCGACGTATCAATGAGCAGTGCCGAGGAGGAGCAGCAACAGGCCTCGTGCTCGACACAGCCAGCGGGCAGCTTCGCCGTGCGCGTAACCTCGGGAGATGCCTGCTGGACTCTCCAGCGCACTTTCGAGAACCTCGTCATGTTCGACAAACAGCTGCACCGCTGCATCTTTGACCGAAAGTTCTCGTTACTGGCAGATTTGGAAGCCGAGGGGGCCGAGCGAGGCGAGCTTTCGACAGAGGAGCTACGCGAGTACCTCCGACGCTTCTCAGCTCTCAATCATGAGGGACTCAATTGCGGACCTGTTCTAAACTGGCTGCAGCTCGACAATCGAGGCAGGCGCATCCTTGTGCCAGAAGCCGACTCTTGTCCCATCAATACGCCAGCTGTAGCGGCTGCTTACGCCGTTCGACCGTACCAGGCCCAGGCGCCCGATGAGCTGTCCTTCTCCGTTGGTTCTATGATCTCCGTTATCGACATGCCGCCGGCCGGCGAAAGCTCATGGTGGCGCGGTAAGCACGGCTTCGCAGTCGGCTTTTTCCCGGCCGAGTGTGTCGCCGTTATTGGGGACAAACTGCCCAGGCAGCTGGCTGGGCTCCAACAGCCGGTTCCTCAGGCCGCGAGCTTATCGAGTTCATCCGCTGGCTCCCAGCCTGTGAAACCAGTGCTGCGTAAACATGGCAAGCTCATTGCATTTTTCCGCTCCTTCATCTTGAACCGACCTTCGCGACGACGGCTGAAACAGTCGGGCATTCTACGTGAGCGCGTTTTTGGCTGTGACCTAGGCGAACACCTCCTTAATTCGGGCCAAGAAGTGCCGTGTGTGCTACGTTGCTGTGCCGAGTTCATCGAGCGCCACGGTCTCGTTGACGGCATTTACCGACTTAGTGGTGTCAGCTCAAACATTCAGCGGTTGCGGCATGCCTTTGACGAAGACAGACGGCCAGCACTACACTCAGATGAAGTTATCCTTCAAGATATTCACTCCGTCGCTTCTCTACTCAAAATGTATTTCCGTGAGCTGCCTAACCCACTTTGCACGTACCAGCTGTACTCGACCTTCGTTGCGGCAGTTCAGGCCCCCAATGACCAAGAGCGGCTTGCTAAGATGCGCGATGCAGTACGGAAGTTGCCACCGCCTCATTACCGGTTAGAGACTTTCTCTTTTAATTAGCAACACTTTTTTTTAAATGCACTTTCACTAATATCACATTTAGCTAACATTGAAAGAATTTGTTTTAATTATATCATTACTTCTTGCAAAGAAAAGTACGGCTCATATTTTTGGAAAAAATAAAATGGTAATTTTTTCTGCAATCCTTTTAAAATATTAATACTCTTGAATTTTTTATAAAAATTTTCTTATTTTTTATTTTTAAGGTTCTAAATAATCATTGTTTTTTTCTAGAAAATTGAAAAAAGTAATTTTTGTTAAAGATCTTTTAGAAAAAAGCATTATTTGCCCAAAATTTGACTTTCATTCTGTGAATCTCGTCAAATATATAAATAGTGAAATAAAAACTTCAAAATCTTCTTAACCTGTTTTTATAAAGAATAATTCATTTCTGAATCATTTGAAGAAAGATAGGTAGAATGAAAAATAGAAAGAGAGGAGTAGAACTAGCCAAGCGTCCATTCGGCTCGACGTCTATGACCCCAATCCATATAATTATTTATGCTTATTTTTAAAGCACTGTCTGGTATGCGATAAACAGCTCAAAAACAATAGGTTTACTAGTCATTTAAGACGATCTTAAAGCTTTTGAGTTATCGGCAATTATGAAAATTTTTTTTATACATATTTTTATTATACATTTTACAATAAAAGACAATTGCATCCAAACCTGTAGCACTTGTTTTGGCATAAAAATTTTGGTATATTAATTTCCTTTTGAACCGTTTACCACTGATCATTGATGACTAATTTATACTTTAAACGTAGTTTATTCAATTAAAATAATTATATATTTAATGATTTCCTTACTATCCAATCTTTTAGAGTAACATTTACATATATGTTTTAAACTCAGTACATGTTCATATCTTAATCTTCATAATTAATCTAACGATATAAGATTATATTTGACTGATGAAGTTGAAATTTGTTACAGAACTCTCGAGTACCTGATGCGTCACCTGGTGCGCGTAGCTGCACGAGGTGAAGAAACCGGTATGACGCCGCGTAATGTCGCCATAGTCTGGGCTCCAAATCTGTTACGTTGCAAGGAACTAGAAGTAGGCGGCGTCGCAGCTCTCCAGGGTGTCGGCGTACAAGCTGTGGTGACTGAGTTCCTCATTTGCTATGCTGAACTCATCTTCGCTACGAGCCCAAGCGACGCTTTAACGGCTCAGAGTCAGCAACGGCCTAAATCTCTAGCAATAGCTGCAAACTCGGCAAGGCTGCTTAGTCTCGAAGAGGCGCGCAGTCGCTCGTTCGTTCAGGAGCCGGAACTTATCGAGGTGGGCGCAGGATCGGCAGGCCTACCTCCTCATTATCACACGGTTATAGAGCTACCTCAGCGCAAACGTCAGAGTTCCAAACGTTCGCCTTCGCTCAACTGGCGCGCACTCTTCGGTGGCAAAGCGTCAAATGCCACAGTTACTGGGCAAGCTTCTACCTCTCAGGTCACGGCAGCAATCAAACCAATAACTAAAATGCCGGAACCCATAGGAAGCAAGCGACCTGAGCCACCACGGCTGAGACCAGTCAAGAGTGCTGACAGTCTCGATGGCGATGGTTTGGGGCCACTATTAGGTCCGGTCCAACCGAGGCCTGCTGGTCACAGTCGTTCGGTATCGCACGACTCCTACTTTGAGCAACTTGGCTCGGCTCTCGACCTTTCCGAAATTCAGCTGAGCTTCGAGTTGGAGGAGCGCGAGATGCGTATGCTGGATGATGAACTAGAAGCCTCGCCTAGGAGACAGCCGGAACTCGTAACAGTGGCCTCGAGCTCGGTATCAGCTTCGCCTTCTAATTCTAGCGTGATTACTAAAAGCGAGACCGGAGGAGGTGGCGGCGGTGGTGGTTCGAAACGCAAGCGTTCTCGCCTTGAAGAACGATTACATTGTGACGTTGAGTTGCGTTTTATCGATAGCCAGAGCCCGGATCAGGTACGTTTAATAAAATAAATCAAGTTGGCACTGGATTACTACCTAATCTGTTTGCAGGTAATGTTGGCAGCTGATGTACATGAAATGGAGAGTCCTTCGCCATTACCAACGCCCGGCTATCTGCCATTACTTTCGGAAGGTTCAACACCACTTACGCCAACAACGAGTCCTAGGATAAGTTTCAAAAGTTTCTGCTTGCCGCTAGAAGTGGGCGACACGAGCGAAAAAAGCAACCTTCTACAGTCATGTTTGACCAAAGCGCCGGGGGAGCAAGACACTACTTGCTGCCTCGAACTAGATTCTAATGGCGGAAGGCTTGTGCATAAATCGCCAGAGCCCTTGCCACCACAGATTGTTGATCAAGAGATGCCGTGCGAGAGATTGTTCGATTCACCTAAGAGTACTGAAATAAACAAAGTCACGCGTCATAGGTAATCATCTGTTAAGTTTCGATCGAACATCTTAAGTCTATAAAATTAACTTTAGTTAAGCAAATATCATATTTTTAACATTTTTCTTATATTTATTTCTAGTGATGATTCTGCAAGCCAGCAGGAACTGTTACATCAAAATCATAAACCATGTAACAGTTTAAACGATGTCTTTACTAAAAGTGAAACAATGTGCGAAGTAACAATCGAACAAGAGTCTAATACAGAAAGTAATTCCAATGACTTGGATTGTATAATGCCTTATGAACAAACTACAGATTTAAGTTTTAATCCTGAAACTCCGAACAATACAATAGTAGATACTTCAAGTTATAATAATGATATACAGAATGTCGAAAAATGGTTGATTCCAGATTTATCCTCAGGTAGGCAATTAAATAAGTAAAATAAATTATATTCTTACTTAAAAATGTATATTTTTATTAAATGATTTATATTTAACAGGATCAGTAATTGCTTCCAGTGATCTGCAACAAACAACAGATTCTAAGATTTCTCAAATCTTACCAGAATTAGAGAAATGCCAATGCAGTAGTACTTGTAATGATTACGGAAATTCGGTTTGCTTTTCAGAATCAAACAAAGGTGTGATTTCCAATTTTGATTCAACTTGCGAAAAATGTAGATCTAAAACGTTACAACCTACGGATCCCAATAATATCCAAAATGAATTGCCTAGTTCAATACCATTAGAAACAAATATTCACCCTTCAGCTAGCGAATTAGAAATCGATCCAAATCAACTAGATTCTAATATTAGAAATCAATCTGAATGTCAAAATAATGAAATAGAAAATCATGTTTCTAGTTGGAATTTATTGATAGAAGATGAAAATTTACTCAAATCAGATAAAAATAAATTAATCGATGATCGAAATCAAGGTAATCAATTTGTTGATCATATAAAAGATGATAATGACCAAAAAATTGCTTTATTTATTGAACAACAAAATGAATCATCTGAAAAAGCTGCTTGTGACGTATCAAACGAAACTCAAATCGATAATAACACGTCTGTAAATGAAGCCTCAAAATGCAGTAATATTTGTGCTAATAATGAAGCAGATTCGACAAATATTAGTCAGGAATCTAGTAATACTAATACACAAGATACCGCAATACATGATTTGGATGTTGTTATTCCATCAGATAATGCAGCTGTTGAGCCTCAGGAAATGGCCCATGTTCCGGAAATGCTTTCTGAGAACGTTATTGTAAATTCTTCTGTCTCCTTTGCTCCTGCAAGCGATTCGAATATTGAAAGAAATTCAATTATAAACAAGGATACTGCTACTATTTTGCAAGAATTAGCATTACAAAGGTTATCCGGTGGAGATAGAGCAGATTCGATTCCTATAAGAAAAAGGTATGATGATGATATCATGAGGGATAGACGAAGTTTTGATTCAGAAATAGGAAGAGAAATTGTACGTGAACATAAAATGAAACAAGAGCTTGAAAATGCTAGAGGAAAATTAGATGAAACTAGTAGTCATAATCAAACGTAAGCTCTTTAGACATTATTTATTTCATATAGTTTCCAGGATACTATTTTACTTAAAAACTTTTATTTCAGTGTTCTAGCGACACACTTGCCTCCGTGCTTGCGAGCTCGTCACGCCCGGTCAACAAGAGCGACTTTAAGTCGTTCATTAGATGAAGCCAAATTTAACAAAATGACAAGTAGTTGTGGACGTGGAGTGGAGCAGCAGAAAACGGAATCTTCGCAACAACACGGTTCAACACCTAATGTTGGTAGCAAGTCGGCTGAGCAGTCTGGAATCTCAGAGAGATCGATGCAATCTCTTAATAAGAATCTCGGCTTAGATCTCGACGATCCACGCTGTCGCGAGAGGATCGAAAAGTACAAAGAAGAACGAAGAACGTTTTTGAGGGACAAATACAGGTCCGAGAGCTTTCGAGCCCAAGTAACTCCCTCTACGAATGAAGAAGACGGAGAGCAAGCCTTGCTGGCGAGACTGAAACAGCGAGCTTCCAGACCTTCTCTACTTTGACCCAAATAATTTTTAATTCGCTAAGAGTTTGGTACCGAGCCACGGATAATATAGATCAAGCTTAATTGTTAAAGTTAAAAAATCTCGTGCAATCAACTTTTATGAACTATGTACTAGAGAAAATTTAAAAGAATTAACTTCTGCACGATACGTTTACATATTATTACGTTGACACGTTAATTCTTTCATTTTTATATTATAACGTGCAGCTTATTGTTTGTATATCTAACTATTGTTATAACTTTTTTTGTAAAAAAAAACTCTTACTCAATGCTTCTACTTGAAAGAGAATTTGTTGACATTTTTCGAAATTGATATATTATTTTTTAAACTGCACTGTAGCTCTTTTTTTTAATTTTTGTTCATTTGTTTCCTATTGATGGTAGATAAATTTCAATCTATCAAGTGAAGCGCGTCGTTATATTAAAAATTGTCTGCAATAGAATTCATTTTTCCATTGTGGACTGGTCTACTGTGGTATAAAAAATATCTTTTGTAAATGTTAGCAATTTTTCAAACTTTTACTCTTATTAAATTAAATAATAAGATAACTTATGTTTCTGCCATAGCACTGATGAACAACATTACAATAAAAAAGTGATGTCGATGACTTCTTAAAATATACATTGCCACTTTCTCTACTAGGTAATAAAATTTTAGGTGGTAGCTTGCTACTTGACAACGAGTCCATAGTCACTTTTTGTAGTTTTCTGTAGTATGAAGGACTCAATCATCAATAATAATTTTTATGAATTATTACGTAATGGCCACTAATATTTCGATAGTAATTCTGGCAAGAAATACGATAAAAAATATCGTGTCAAATTTATTTTAGTATATAATTTTGTTAGAGTTATTTCTGCAGTATTTTGAAAGCTACTCTGTAATTATAAAGACTAGATTTAAAAGACTTGTTAAGGGTGTAGCTGCTTTTAACTTTTTATTGAATAAGCATGCGTATAAAAGTTTTTATTTTAAACTAAAAAACTTGCAGCTTTTAGAACAAATAATCCAAGATTAATCAAAATATTTAAGAAAGGTTCGAAGTTATACTTGTTACAAAAAGGTATATCCGTACCTATATAAATAAATTGATCAGCAGCCACACTCTGCTTTCACTTTCCAGAATGAAAATATACTCAGTGGCGTTACTGCAGTATGTTACAATAATTGTACATCTACTTTTAAAAAGAATTTAATCTCGACATGTTTTACAAAGATCGATTTATTACTGATTTATTATTAAGTTTTTTTTATGTATCGTGCGATTTTTTTCACTTTTTTTTATTTTTTATTAAAATAAATAAGAAAATACAAAACATACTATACAAAAATATTTTATTAAATATTTGTATAATTAACCTATTTAGATTACTGAACGCTATGTTACTATTTATTTTTATGTAGGTATAAATAAAACATTTACGAAAGTTCATTTATATTTGAAGAAATATTTTTAAAAAAATCATTAAAATCGTCAATTTACTTTTATGATTAAAAAAGTAAATTTGTTAATTGAAAAAGTATTTTGGTAAATAAGAATTTTCTAATATTAGAATCTAAATAATATATATTAAATTTCAAAACAATTTCATAATTACTCTTTCTGACTACTATTATTCTTTTTTACTGTAAATTCTACGATTGATAATTTGTTTTCAGTTTAAAGAAATATAAAACAAAAATTTAATCAAAAAATGATAATATATAATAATATAATGTTAATAATATGAATGTAGACTACTTTCATATTTTATTGTTAGTATTTATCAAAACTCAATTTGAAAAAAGTATTTATATAAAATTTGATTTAATTTATCTGATTATAAATAATTATATTGTGATAATATATAATTTAGCATACGTTAATCATATGATAAATCCCGCGTAAATCTCTAATTGTTATAAAACCATTCCGTAACAAAATTCAAATTTATTAATTATTAGAATAATAATAATAAATGAAACTATTAGACTAGAATGAAAAAACTAGAGTCCACGCTTTTCTCAAAGCAGCTTCAAGACGGATAATTCTCGCAAAAATCAAGAAATGACAAACTGAGTAAAAAGAGTTTTATACAAGAAACACCAAGTAAAAAAACTACAACAGATGCTATAACTTATACACATTTTTAATTCTTTATAATCTTCAAATTTTATTATTAATTAAAAAGTGATATAAATATGTTTGGTAATGCTTTTTTTATAACTTTACAGTTATGTTTAGAACAAGTTTTTGGTACGCATATCTATACAAATTATTCAGTCCTGCAATTATTGCGTAAATCACCAATTTAGCGCAATCAAAAACTTAAACGACAAATTTGTTTTTTTTGTTTTTTTGTTAACTAATTTTTAAAAATTAAGCAATTACATTTAGGCCCAGCTATTCCGTGCTGGTATAATCCTACAGGTGCGTAAAACACCTGCTTAACGCACTAGTGTTGTAATGAACTATTTTAATAATATTTAAAGGATAAGTGTATGTCATTACTAATAATAGTCATATTATTATTAGTTAAAGAAAATAAGGTAAACTTTATTTCTCTACTCACGTTTTCACAAAAATAATGCGCCACTTTCTGTCTACTTATGAGTGCAATAAAGTGATCATTATTATGAGGTGAGAATATGTAGTATCTTATTTATTTTAATTTCTGTTAATCTATTGGAAAATTAAAAATTAACAGTTTACATATGACAAGATATTTTAAAATATAATAGACTGATAGTATTATTAATTTATTATACTTTCAAGTAATTTTCAATTTAAGAATAGGATATCTAATCTGCATATTAAAAAATTCGGAATCGAAAAGATTGAGGAAATACTTTAACAATAATATATACATAAATAATAAATTCTTTATTTGATACATTATTTAAGTAATGTTATAAATTTTAAGAATAATTAGACTAAATTTATACAATACAGAACACGGTACGGAACAACGTATTGTAGAAACGCTCTAAGACGGAACTGCAGTATAGGCCTGTGATCAAGCTTCTGGACATTCCAATTCAATTCCATTTCAATTCTTATAGATATTACGAAATTTACCATAGGTTTCTAATCTTGAATTGACAAAATAATGACTGATTTCTAAGTTCTAACTAAATTTAAACACGCAGTTCAAAATATCACATGTTAATCATAAAATTCATAATACTAATAAAGCATGCAAACGAATGAGAATAATAAAAACATGTGAATTAACATTGATTACTATATCTGTATACGAAGAATAAAGGAAATTCCCGGGAACTCCTCTAATACAGATATAGTAATCTATGTTTCATTCATTATTTATTTTTTATTTTTTCTGCAGTGCATCCCAGGACGAAGGATCGAAAATGGAATGAAAAGATAACATGCCGCAACATCTTATTGTGGAATATCTGTAGGCCCGGCAGGGTAGTATATATATCTAAAGCCGGAATTTATAATTCTTGCCTATAAAATCTAAGGAAACGTCTACATTATAACACTATACCATGCCTGCGTTATTACTGGTAGACTTGTTTTATTAATTGCTAAATTTTTAAAAATTAGCCAATAAGCAACGCAGACTTGAAGTATAGCAACTCATAAATTGAACACGCTCATAAGACGGCTCGCAGACCAAGCTACAGTACACGTACGGTCTGTCGGTCTATAGTGAACGAATTTTGCGCAGTTATCTCCGTCGCGCTCACATCATTTCGCATATCTAATGATCCGTCTACAATACCTAGCCGTTTTGTGTTAAAATTGTTAAATACGGAACGTTCCGAAATATATCAGTCAGCTTTCTAAAACGCTAAAAGGGATCAATGCCTAACTTAAATTTCTCAAAAATACTCGAAAAAAACCATAAAACTTATATTTCGAACCATTCTAAAATTAACTAAAAGTTTAACAGTTTCGAAACGAATATTCAAATATCCGTAGTACTAGCGGAACTGTCTCCGCCATCACACTTATATTCATACTCGTTCCTTTAAACAGGTGCGCCCCATTGTAGAAAACTCCTGTACATTTAATCCTGATGGAATATGGACCGTCAGAGCGGCGAAGAATCTCGTTCTTGCACCCATGACAATAGACACGGGGGATGATGTGACGATCAATAATTTATTGTTTAAAAGAAAAATTTGAGATTTGAAATAAAGAACGACCTGTAAGATCAGTGCAGATGTACGCGACTCATCCGGTGATCTCTAAAACAAATGCTGGTGTCTAACAATTAGTGAACTAGTGGCCAATACTACTTGGACTTACGAATGACAGCCGACGTGAAAGAGGTGTGTATTGTAATGCACAAACAGATAAGCAGCTACACACACATACTTTAGTGTGAGATTATTTTGTAGCCCCTGTCTGCCTTGAGGCTATAATCGCGCCTTTTATCTTGTTACGATCGTGCCACTTTTTATTTCGCCACTTTCTCCTCTTCACTCTGCTCTCTTTTAAAATTATTGATCTGTACTTTGCGTCTTGAAATTAACTATTTCTGATGCTTGACAGGTTATGCATATGTGTATGTACATAGTATACGTATATTTTTATAACTGACTAGAAAATTGTGTTTATGCCGAAGCAGCAGGATTTAATAAATAGGAAATTCAGTATTTGTGTAAATACGTTTTCTAGGTGTTTATCTGATAATTCAAAATTATTCACTTTCTGTTTGACTTTCACTCTTCGTTGTATCAATTTTCTACAACTGATCTTGTCTTCTGTAATAGCTTAATATTTAATGTTTAAAGGTAGATGAGAATGAAATAATAACTATGCCTCATGGCTCGAGGCAGAAACAATAAGATCAAGCAAGATGGAATTTCAGTTCAGCCTGCATTAAATCAATTGTATCATCACATTAATCATCATTATAGGATTAAGATAAATAAAGGTAGAAGCATTAAACATCACATATCACAGGAATCAAAGTTCATTTATCAGCAAAATGTTAATTTATTGCAAGAGGATATCAAGAGGTATATACAAATATAATTATTATATTATTATCATTATATATTTATTATTATATAGAGAAAAAATGTAAATATTTATTTGTTTTTAGAATATTTTATAAGTCTTTGTATTATGACTTAAAAATCACACATGAATATAACGTAGTATGTACAAATCAATGCATCATTAGGATCAGATCTCCATGGCTTTTCAGTGTTCTTAGACCGTACTTTTCATATGAAAACAATACTACATATTGTTGTATTAAGCAATTTGAAATTTATCAGCAAGTCACGAATTTTGTAAGGTATTTCATTTATATATCATGTTGTAAATAATTGTTATAAAATTTATTTTTCTATTTTTAATCAATCAAATTGTTGTAGTGTTTCATGTGTGTTTTGTATGTACTGACTAGAACTATTGATGGTTGATGACTGCAAGATTATGGTAAACAGCACAAAAAATGGTTTTGACTCAGACCTTTCATCATTTACCATTAAAATCTCAAAAATTCATTATCTTTTGTGCTGTT
The DNA here is from genome assembly GCA_900480035.1 of Eupelmus urozonus. Classification (NCBI taxonomy): domain Eukaryota; kingdom Metazoa; phylum Arthropoda; class Insecta; order Hymenoptera; family Eupelmidae; genus Eupelmus; species Eupelmus urozonus. The sequence continues at coordinate 39,446 of UELX01000490.1, forward strand.
TACTTTCAACAATGCTATTACTGTAAATAGTGTGTATTTTTAACTAAAAAATCTGAGGCTTAAAACTTATTTTTTAACTAAAAAAATTGATATATTTTGATGTATAATAGAAGCTCATTAATCATGTAAAAATCTATATAATTTTGGCAAAGTTTGGACATTAAATGCTTACATAGAGATGTAACTTATATTTTATTTAGCAACTACAATTTCATAAAAACTTAAGAATCCAAAAATAACTTAAATTATATAAGACATCTTTTCATTTGCCAATAATTTGTGGTTTGCGAAATATATTTTCAATGATTTTTTGGTTGTTTAATCATCTTTTAAAATAAGAATAAGATGTACAAATATAAACTTACAAAATTAAAAACATCTGCAAATTTTAATAGAATATTAGAACAGAGAGAAGGATATTCAATATTCTCTTAAATACATTAAATATAAAATAAAATTTTAAAGTAGAATTAGAAATGATTTTTCATTTAATTTACAGGCTTTTGTATACTAATTTGGATATTTCCTATTACGAGCGCATTTTGATTCAATTTATTTTAAATGCCTCAAGTTCATTTTTTGACATTAGGGAATCTTTACCTAGGTCTGTATCTTAACACTTAATAGTATTGATCAATTAAAATAATCATGCAACATGGAATGATATTTATTTTCATAAATATATATTTTTTAGTAAGTTTATTTGTGATAAAGCTGACACCAGCTACATGAGTTGCTATTTACTTGGAAATGTAACAGCTAACGATGTAAATGTAAAAAGTCCTACATCATCAGATATGGCTGATTCTGGGTTGGAAACAGGATCAATGATTAGTCCTCAAGAAACTATTTCTGAAAACTCAAGTACTGATTTAGATGAGCCAAATGAACCTAGAGTTATAAAGAAAAATAATGAAGAAGCGAACAGTAGTGATGAATCTCATTTAATTGGACAACATTTTAATCAAAAGGACTTGTTAAATGAAACTGAACAAGTTAGAGACGAAATAGCTGAGTATGAAAGTCGAGTATTAAGTGAACCATTTTATGAATTACAAGATGAAAGTGATGACGATGAACAGGCAAACTCTTACTTACCTACTAGGTCATTTGAATTCAGAGAATCAGACAGTATATTTTTAAGTAGCAAAAATGGCAAAACATGTGATGAAACAATTACTCAAAGTTTGAGGACATCCAGCATTACTGTAGAGGTGATTAAAAATCTATTAAACTAATTTAACTCTCCAATTTTTTCCTAAACAATAGTTTTTTTTTTGTTAGTTATTAAGACTTATTATTTGGTCAGTAGATAAACTCTGATAAATAAATATTTTATTTTGCAGCATCACAATGATATCAAAGATTCTTGTACAACTAGCAACTACTACTTTATAGATGCTTCCAGTCTAAATGACGATATTGATGTAGCAACAACAAATACTGCTGGTTATCCAAATGATGTTAATGGAAAGTTGACGTGGTCTAACCCACAGTTGCCTAGCAGTTGTTACATTCCTACAAGTAGATCAAATAATTTTTATCTCAACAATGATCCTTTTAAATTACCGAGTCGAAAGATAATGAATACACAAAATCAGTATGAAGAGATACTGGAATTGAATCAAGAGCCAAAAGTGGGGAAATTGGATTCCTTAGTAGTTCAAAATGATTTTGGCAGTAGCAATAATGCCAATAAAGAATCACTTGTAGTTGAAATAAAGGAGGCTGATAGTGGAGAAAGTGCCCAACACTCGCCATGTCCAGATAATACAAAAATTGATAGTCTTCAAAAAGCTCAAGATAAGTTGGTTAATAATGACTCAGATCAGCAACAACAGCAAGCTGATGATGCAGATACAAAACCTGTTCTCATTAGGAGAAATACATTTGAACTTGATGCAAATGACGAAAAGTTGTCCAGCCTTAGACAAGAATATGAAAGGAGGCAAGGTAGTCTTGTTTTTCAGAATTCCATAACTCAATACTCTCAGCATCGCATAGACGGAGATTCTTACTTTGAAACAGTTGCTCAATCTGAGAAAGAGATTATTATTGATAATTTAAATATGAATTCAGATTCTCAAATTAATATTTCATCTGTATATGATTTTGTAGATAAGCACAATATAACAGAAAATAATGGCAAGCCTATAAGGCGCTTTTCAAACGTTGATAATAAAAGTATTGTTCAGTCTATAACAAGAAGCGCAAGCGACAAGTTTTTGGCAAATTATGATGCCGACGAAGATGACTCCTCCTACAACAGTCTACCAATTAGTATTAATAATGAATTGAGTAGAAATCAAGCTAGGTGTAAACTTCGACGAAATGAAGCTGCACCAATCGTATCTGGTGGAGCAAGTAGTTCGGATTTCCAGAAGCCTTTAGATAGTCCGATCGTTAAACGTAAAACCGAATCTACTCCGATAGTTTCTGGTGGTTCTGTTATTATTTCCGAACCTGAATTGAAGGAAAAATCTAAACCACGAAGCAGCAAAGTTGCTTCTTCAATGACAGCTTGGGTAGTTGATATGAGTGACTGTACTAAAAACGGCACTGTTGAAAAGAAAACTAAACAATCGCCGCTCTCAATGTCCGCGAGTTTTTCGCCTTTAACTAATTCAAGCAAACAAGAAGAATCAGATAAGGAAACGGAAAAGTCTCAGCATTCAAGTTTAGGATACTTTGTCAATCTTGATGACATTAAAAGCCCAAAAGAGCGGCCAAAAGAAGGACTGAATAAGCACCGACGACGCACAAGCGACACTGCTAGCGAAAAAAATTACTGCGAATTCTTCATTGATCTGTCAGACAAATCCACAAATAAATCATCGGGAAAATTAAGTGAGAAATTAACGCATAATAGAACAGAATCTTTAGTTTCACCAATAGTCTCTAGTAACGCCGTAAAGTCTTCGATGGCCTCAAGTCAGCCCACAGATAATAAAAAAAATATATTCTCAATGTTCATAGATTTAAACGAACCTGTTAAACCCAAACCAAAACTTAGACTTGAATCTGAAGGTCGACATAATAATCAAGTAATCAAGTCTAGCTCTTCATCACAACTTTCCGATAAGCAACATCAATTCGAGCGGTTAGATCAATCAAATGATTCGGAGGACCCATCGAGTGCATCGGATAAAAAGCCAAAATCAGGCATTTTTATGTTCATAGAATCAGATTCTCCACTTGTGAGGCGACGAACCCTCTCGAGCTCGAGGCCGGCCTTTAAAAGGCACTCATGGAATACGGACAAGGGCCTAGAACAGCAGCAGCAACCAGTAGTGAATGAACAAATCAATAATCTCGCTTCCAAAAGAGTACACAAGCGGGCCCACAGTCTTTCGGTAGATAGGGTCGGAGACTTTCGTAAACTGCTCGCAGCTAACAGAAAGAGCGATTCTAGCCACTCGCTAAACGAAGCTGCTAGTAAGCTTGAAGCTTGCAAACTTGACTCAAGCACCAGCAGCGCCAGCAGTACCGGTGTGCAACCTTCTCACGAGTCATTGCAACAACAGAAAGGTCAAATGGAGCAGCAGTTATTACACCAACTGGAACCGAAAGAGGACACGTTTGATTACGACATAAGAGATACACCACCAAATTCACACGTCGAAATAATTAACGAGGAATTGCTGATAAGCTTAAAGTGTCGCAACTACCAGGAACTTGATGCCATTAATGAGCAAACGATGAAAGAAATAAACAAGATCGGCGAAACGAACGAAGCGAACGAGACTAATGAGTCCAACGAGATAAGTCAAACAAACGAGAAAAGCGACTCGAAGGAAAGAAAGAAATCTTTTCAACAAGATGATGGTTGTTCGGAAAGCTCTGTATGGGAGAAAACACCTACGGAGAATAGTGGCAGACGCAAAAGCGAGACTTTCGATATCAGTAGCAGCGTCAGTGGACCTTCTTCCGCCAGTGATAATCTTGATTTCAAATTACCTGACTTTCTTGATACTAAGCAGCACAAGTAAGCCGACAACTTTTAATCGACCGATAATCTTATCCCTTTCTATCACTATCTCTATCTTCTATCTTTTTTGCATGTAATTCTATCATTATGTCACAATATAATAAAACACGTTTTCTGGTACACTATCTTTTGTGAACATATATTTTATCTTTTAGATTGGAAATCATTAGAGCCGCCGGGAGTCGCCAAGATAATAAATTGCGTTTGCAAAATAATGACAAAATGTTAAAGAATAATTCTGCAAGAACAGCTCCACCAACTAGTTTTGTTAGGCTATCCGATTTAGACAAAAGACCACTTATGAATAGCACAAATGCAGGTATACTGGCCACGACGAGTCAAGATAATTCATATCGTTTCAGTAATAGTGTAACTGAGACTTCATGGATCGAAAGTAAATTGGTAACATCTGCAAGAAGCATGGAGCCTTCTCTGAGGTCGCTTAACAAAAAACTGCCATTAGGAATCGCAAGTGGCACACTAAAATCAGATAATTATGATGAATTTGGCTTTGAAGGAGATGCTGAAGCTGTTATTTCTGAATCAGATTTGTCTAGCTTGCAAAGCAGTATGGGACGATCTGGACAAGGTAATTCATTATTATAAATTATTACTATCATTTTAATGTAAATAAGCATGAAAGTTTAATGTTTACTTTTGTTTTTCTAAAAAAAGGAAGTACAGAAGAAACTGAAACTTCAAGTTTTGCTATAGGAAAACCACAAAATAAGCTTGGAGAAGATTTACTTAGAATGTTTCTTGAAGAGATCAATCCTGATGTGATGATTGATGTTAGTGGCCGACGAATTAAAGCACATAAATGTATATTAAGTTCACGATGTCAGTATTTCGCCGCTATATTAAGTGGAGGATGGATCGAAAGTGCTGGTAATATAATTTCGCTACAAGGGTATGTAATTAATTAATAAAAATTAAATTTTTAAAATATAAATTAATGTTTTTTAATTGAAATGGCTTCTTTGTTCAGATATTCATATAGTGCTGTCCACTTCGCATTGTGTCACATCTATAGCGGTGAAAGCTGTATACCAGATTCTATAAGTATCGTCGAACTAGCTACATTGGCAGATATGTTATGTTTAGAAGGTCTAAAAGAAGTTATCGGTTTTACATTAAAAGTAAAATATTGCCACTTATTTCATAAAGTAAGTATACAAATCTAAAAATCTATGAGGTCAAAGTTACGTACGTAATTAAATATGTCATTTTTTCACAGCCGTGCAATGGTTGTTCTGTTGGTGTGTTAGAGTGTATGCCTTTAGCTGCTGCTTATGGTTTAGATGAAGTTTATAGAAAATCACTTAGGTGGGTAACACGACATTTTGTAAAGATATGGCCAACTAAAGAATTCGCAACTTTACCACGAGAATTGATGGATAAATGCTATCATCAACATATTGTTCACATGGTACGTAATTATTAATTATATAAAAAAAGAAGTTTCGGAATTTAAAAAAATCAGCTTTGATAATTTGAGAAAGTAACTTTTTTAATACCTTATCATTTAATTAGACTCTCGGATAAATTTATAACCAACATTTTTTTTTAATATTCTAGAATGTAGATAACATTTTACAAACTATAATGGACTGCAACAAACTATTAACCACATTGCCAAATGTGCGCTGGGCTGAACCTGTTTTCCGACTTGTTTCCAATCTTCTTGATGTCGCGATGAAATATTTAACAGATAATTTTGCTAGTGTGCTTGGAAATGAAAGCTTTCAGGGTCTTGATCGGGAACTAACATGGAATATTAGTCGACTAGAAGATCATCTTCTAGCTGCTGCTGAACGATTACCACCAGAGCAGGCTTGTAAAGTTTATTCAAAACTTGATAAAATGTTCGCCTGTACACAGACAGATGAAAGTCAACGCCCGAAAATTAAATGGAGCTCTCTATTTCAAAATTTGATGAACAAAATTAGAGGGCAGGTGGAGAAATGTCTAATTCGCGATGCCGCACGAGCTGCTAGAACTAATGCATGGCTTAAGATGGATTTAGAGCTTCGTCGTCGTATTCAAGAATTAGCTTGTCTCGTCATTTTACCAAATGAACTCCCTATCAAAAGGCCTTCCAGACACTCAAATTTCTTAAAGGTAATTGAAAATACTTTTTTTTTATTTTATTGATTGAAATTTTTTCAATTTTTTTAATTATTAAAAATTTTTTATTTAGGAGCCAAAAGAACGACAAGAAACAAAAACTCCTCTCAATAATACACCACCAAACAGAAATTTGGATTTGCGAAAATTTAAAATGGCTATTTCGGAACATAATGATAAAACGCTTAACAAACAAACGCCTCTTCTTCAAACTAGAAAAATTATGAACAAGCCGCAAACTGATCCTCTAGAAAGAAAATTACAAAATAAGAAATTAACTGATGTTAGTAATGTTTCTAGGCCCAAATCTTGGCCTAACAAAATGGAGGTAAATATCAATTGAACTAATAAAATTTGATCACATTATTAACTAAAATCGCTATTTTAGGTTAAATCAAGGTATCTCGAACCTAGAAATCGACCAGCAGTAAAAGAATCTGTGCTACAATCCAATCAAGAAAAGACGTTAGGCCAACAGCGGAGAAAAATAATGATCTCATCATCAGATTCATCTAGAACATCCAGTCCAGCTATGAAGCGTGCTGCGGAAAAGAAAACTATGTTAAAAATTAGCAAAGTTCCAATAAAAAAAGAGGGCAGAGCTCTATCTTCGGATAGTCTTACGGAAACTAACTCTCGTTTAAGTATGAAAAAAGAGGGCACAAGTAAAAGTTGCGGAATCACGAGGCCAGAATCACCTTTATTGAAGGCAAAGGACGTTGAAGCTGGATTATCAGTTGATTCATTAGCTGATACAAAAAAGAGGCCTTTGACAAAGAAAACCGGTAAAATGGACACGTCTATGTCGACAGATAGTTTAATGACTGATATTACTACAATAACAACTCCTAAATCGGCAGCAACAAATAAATCATCTCCAGTTCTGAGCAAAACTGCGACAAATACAAATATAAGTCAAACACGAAACTATGATAAATTTAAAAAATCTTCGCCCCCAACTCAACAGCGTAATATTAGTGTACCAACAGCAGTAACCCCATCATCAGTCCGCAGGCCAGCTCGATCTCTAGAAAGTTCAACTGCTGCTAGCAGAAGTAGGGCAGCTGCTGTAGTTAATGCATACCACGGCTCCTTAAATTTGCGAAAAAGTTTATTAGACGCTGCAAAAGCGCCAGACATTCCAAGTAGAGTATTAAATAGTCCATCAATGAATAGGACAGCTCTACGACAAAATAGTTATTCAATGAGATCTTCATTTGCTGCTTTAAGTAAAACTGACAAAAACGAAAAGAAAGAAGAATCTGCTACTAATAATCAGCGATCTATCTCTAGTCCTTCGAGCAAAAGATCGCCTAAATCAAATACTAATTCCAGACTTAGTAAATCGAATTTCGTGCTTAGTAAGCAAAAAGCGTCGAAAGTCGAAGATAAGTCCTCTAATAAAACTAGGTCTCAAACGTCTAGTGGCCCAGATAAAGACGCCCCCAAGTTCCTTAACCAAAGTTCGAGGTCGGGTACTTTCTTGAAAGATGAGCCGACCATTTTAAACAAATCGGATATTGAGACGGCTGCCATCGATGTTTAATCAAACCCTCGATAATGCAACCTGGATACGCTCACAATTTATTTGTACATTTGATTAGTGATCTATTATGAACACTAACATAATATACAAATATCAGAATCGTAGCGATTCTCATGACGCAAGCCTTATATATTTCAAGAAAATATGATAAGGTGTGATGAACTGATTGGTTACATGGGAACTGCATTTTTCATAGAAAATTCATAGGGATTCTGATAACTAACAATTAACCAAGCTGAAACTTGTACATTTAAATCTACAAAAAATTTAAATTGCTATTGGAATTCGTACTAATAGTCGTTATCTTAGAGATAAACACCTTTTGTATACTATTATATTTCTTTAGCTTTACTTAATTATTATTTTTTTTATGAAAGAATTTATAAGAACATTTGAATCTCTCTTTCAAAGTTTTTATTTGTTAAAATTCTGTTTTTGATGCTTATTATTCCATACTTAATGCTGAAGCATCAGTTAACTATTGTTAAAAGCGATTTAAAAAATAATGTTAAAGGACTTAAGTAAAAGCCTTTAATATCTATTTTTAGTTTGAGACTGTTAGAAACTTTGAATAAATTTCATTAATAATGAAGTTGAAATTCAAAAAAGAATTTTTGATTATTTTTTTATTTACATTTTTTATGTTATAAAATTACAGTAGGTATTTAATTACCAAAACAAATTACATTATTTCTATAAACATTTGCGAAAATATTAAATTTATTTTACAGAGTAGATGTTTTTGAAAATTCATAATGGAAAATGCTCTAGCATAAAATGAGTAAAATAAATAAAAAATTCTTTAACAGTCGCGTTAATATCATCCATTGTATGTGTGCATAAAACGTAAAATTAATTTGAAAAACTATTGTTGATTCAAATTTTTTTTTGTATTTATGGGTAAATCTAGTTTATTTTATTTATTTAAAAAATTTATACATATATATTTATATTTTACAATGTACATTTCTATGCAATATTTGTATCTAGTCATTGCGCAATATATTTTAAATATTTACTTTTATGTAATGTTAATAAATAATTCATAACAGTGTTTAAAAAAAGTATACTTTGAATTTTTTATTACAAAAAGCCTAGAGACCTAAGAACCTAGAAATAACAATATGACTTATTAAATACCTTACTTTTAACATTTTTCTATTGCTACAACATAGAGAATTGTTAAGGTAATATTTTTAGTTTTACAACTTCTGCTTTATACATTGTTTAAAGAAAATATAGTTTAAAATTTTTACTGTTATGGCTTTTATGTTTAATTTTTTTTAAATTATACAAAATAAGTATGTTATAACTTATAATTATGTATAGAATAATTTTAATTCAAATTTTTATTTTTCTTTTAGAAATTTTGTGCATAATCTGATAAAAATTTTTTGAAAAGATTCATATAAATATAGCTTTAATTAGAATATCACCATAATAAAAAATCTGTTTTCTATTATACATACTTTGTAAAGGGTATTTATAGTAGGTTTATTATGTATTAAAAAATAATTAGAATGATAGATACATAAAATTATCCTTCAAACATAATTAAAGGATAAGTAAAAGTATTTACACTTACTTTTAGAAAATTTAGTATTTACACTAACTTTTAGATTCAATTTTTTAAATACAATAGAAATTTCAATATTTACTAAAGAATGTTGCTTTCCATAAATTTAAAAAAATCTTTAAATATATAAATTAAATATCTAATAAAGTTCCTCTTGTCTTTTTAACATCTGTTGCTGGAGGTGGTAGAGATTTTCTCTTATTCATGCCTTTTCTTTCCAACTGTTTTTCAATTATTCTAGCATTATTTGCATAAGAATCTGCCACTTCTCTCTGTATAAAACAATATTTAAATACATTATTTAAAATAAAATGTTAAACTTATTAGGATAAAAATATTGAAGATAACTCACAGCCTCAATTTCATCTTCTTCTTCATCAATCGTTGAAACAGTAACTGAACTGAATTTACCCATATTCTTTGTATGTTTGGTAACCATAACTTTTTTAGGCTTCTCCACTTCTACCTGGTTGTAAATATCAGTCATAGGACCTTCTCCTGAACTCTTAACAACAGCACCTTTGACAATAAATATAACGTTTGATGTAGCTTGGTGTTTATAATACAAAAAGAGACCACATCTGAAACATCAATAAATTTACAGGCATTAAGTTTGTTTTGTTAATATGTAAAAAGATATAAATCAATTGGATTAATACATACTTTTTACATTTTTTTCGATGCTGCTTTTCAATACCTTCTGGTCGTTTTAGATAGGTTATTTCATCTGGCTCATATGTCATTTTGTGAGCATGCTTACTTCCATCGATAATGCTAGCACCGTCTCTCTTACGTAAAGGCAATTTCTCCAAAGCACAATCTAGAGTAAAACAACAATTGATTTATTTACTTATTCGCTTAGTTAAGCTTTTAGATATATGCAAGAAAAAGTTGAAATTACCTAAAATCAGTGTCATTTGTCCACATAAACAGTAATAAGTGTGCAAAGGTTTCTCTTCACTATACTCTTCCTGATCTTTTGTATCAGAGCAAACAATGCTTCTTGAAATAACTTTAGGCATTATGGCTTTTAGATCTGCTTCGTGTTTAATAAAATACTACAATATTCAATCAAATAACATAAGGACTCAGTGTTTCAACCGTACAGCTCTGCCAGAATAATTCAGTGATGTAAACAGAAACAAACTAACCTATAACAATTAACAATTGCTATAATAGACACCCACCGAAGATATTTTACACTTGGAGTATTATACTTGTCTTAAAGTACTTATACTACATTTACAGGTATAGTATATGCAACACATATATACATATATACAAAGCAACGCGCGAGTTCGCATACGCAACAATCATCCAAACGCTAGCCGTAGCCCAGCGCAGCAATTGACGCGAGTGGTGACGAGATGCCGGCAGACCTGACGTACTTGACGTTCATCGGCGCTCATCAGTTTCGTTATGCGTTGTCAATTTATCAGCTCCAGCCATCCGGCAGCAACGACGACAATAATGCCTGCATCTAGCCTATATGTGCATGTGCAAGTGCCTCTATGTGACTATGTGAGGGTGAGCGTCTGAGCGACGGCTATACACCGAGGAGAGAGATAGAGAGCGTAAATGTGCATGCATTCATACGGGCCTACCGCCGAACTGCGTTCAGTGCCAGCTAGTATATACAATTCGGCTCGATCTTGTGTATACAAAAGTGACTCTACCTAACCGAACCGCTCTGAATTTTTCTCCGCAGTCAAGGCTAGAATGCGACGGTTAACAGGTTGACAAAAGCCCGAGAGCTGCACGAAATGCATCCGCCGGCTTGGACGAGCAAGCGACGTGCCAAGGCCCCAAATTAAATTGGCTGCGGCTGGCTGTTTTCGTGCTCTCTCTCTTTCTCGCTCTCTCGGCTCTCTCTCTCTCTCTCGCTCTCTGTGTGCAGCTTCCTGCGCCAACATGGCAGCTGCCTTAACCGTGGAACAGGAACAAGTAAGCTTTTTTTATGTTTTTAAATAATTATATAGGCGTTGATTATGTTTTGAATTTTTTTTACTGACAACCAACTGTTGTTCTAGGCTACGAAACAGTTTATAGAGACGGTTAACAAGTGTCGTGCTGGCCGCCGCGCGGGTCCAGTCTCCTGGAGTACAGCTGTCAAATTTTTATCGGCAAGGAAGTTTGAGGTGGCCAGAGCACTGGCACTCTACGAGCAGCATGAAGCTACGAGGAGGAGAGAAGGCCTGGCACTGATGCAGCCAACTCGTGAGCCTCTGCTCAGCGAATTGCGCACAGGGAAATTCACTGTTTTGGTCAGGATTAAATTCATTTCACCTGTTTAGATGTTTATCGTACATGTTGTTTTTATGGATGATAATGAGTTAATTTTATTATTAATTGTAAATGTTACAGCCTTCTCGAGACTCTACCGGAGCTGCCATTGCCATATTTACAGCTCATTTACACCTTCCTCAATGTACTACGCACCAGACAACTTTGCAGGTATTGTTGTTAAAGAGAAATGTTGAACATAAGTGCGATGACACGACGGTGCTGAAAAATCATGCTTATCAATTGTTGCAGGGAGTTGTTTACCAGCTAGATGCTGCTTTGGAAAGCAAAGAGACACAAAAGCACGGGCTTGTTTTCATTTACGACATGTCTGATAGCAAGTATCAAAACTTTGACTATGACCTGTCGCAGAAAATCCTAACACTGCTCAAGGTGAGTGCAAAACAGAAATCAGTACCTACTTGCTGGGCCGAGCAGAAGCAAACAACTGACTGACTGTATTTAAAGAGTAGCGCGCCGATTGGGGGGGTGAATGCAACACTGAGCGCGCATGTGCCGTCGAGGGGGCTGCAGCAGCAGCAGCAGCCAGCAAAAGCAGAGCTACAGCTGGCCGAGGTGTCGGGGCTGATCGATCGGCGCTCAGAGCGCGCGCGCGCTTGCTCCCCTCCTTTGGCGGTGGTGCGCTAAGGTCGCGTGCGCGAAAGCGCGGCGGACGATCGATCGGCGCTGCAGCGCCTTGCTGGCGTGCTGCTGCTTCTGCTGCCGCTGCTGCTGCTGCTGCTGGCCTGCATCGCGCCATCATTGCTAGAGTTATAATTAAATAGTTTAGATTTCCAGAAGTGCTAAAGGTTCAAATAAAACAACTGCTCCGAATTTCTGTGCACTAGGGTGGTTATCCGGCCAAGCTGAAAAAGGTGCTAATCGTGACGGCCCCGCTCTGGTTCAAGGCACCCTTCAAAATCCTGCGGCTCTTCGTACGCGAGAAGCTGCGCGAGCGCGTCTTCACCGTCTCGATACCGCAGCTGAGGCTGCACATACCGCGAGAGGCGCTACCGCGTCGGCTGGGCGGCAGTTTGGAGGTGCACCATGAGGCCTGGCTGCTGCACTGCCTCAAGTCCATGACGAATCGGGCCGGGCCCGAGGAGGCCGCCGCCGAGCTGGCCAACGGCCTCTGTGCCGTCGTCGCCGCCGCCGCCGCCACCGCCGCTACCACCGCCACCTCCGCCGCCGCCGGCAGCGCCCCCAGCAGCCCTAGCAGCCCGAGCCGGAGTCCCCCGGCGCCGGCCGTTCACCCGGATCCTGGAGACGAGCGTAAGCCAGCAGCTGGCTGCCCGGAGCAGCTCGGGCTGCCCAACAGCAGGAGCGAGCCAGAGCTCAGCGCCGACGAGGCGCCCTCGCCCCTGCAGCCGCCGTCCTCGGCCAGCTCGGGCTTCAGCGACGACGACAGCCTCCATGCCGAGCTGGGCCTGCAGGCGCTCAGCCTCGAGCAGCTCGTCGAGGCGATGCAGGCTCGGGGCCGCGCTGGCCTCGTCGCCGAGTACATGGAGATCAAGCAGCGCCCGCCCGAGGGCTCCTTTAGCAATGCCAAGCTCAAGGCGAATCTCGCCAAGAACAGATACACCGACGTCCTCTGCTACGATCACAGCCGTGTCTGCCTTTCGCAAATCGACAGCGATCCGTGCTCCGATTACATCAACGCCAACTTCGTCGACGGCTACAAGCAGAAGAACGCCTTTATTAGCACGCAGGGTCCGCTGCCCAAAACCTGCCCTGACTTTTGGAGGATGGTCTGGGAGCAGCAGACGCTTGTTGTAGTCATGACCACCAGGTATAATAGTCTATTTCAGTCGCATTTCTGCTAATTAGCTTACCTGCTATTAATAAAACTCTGTCTTCTAGAGTTATAGTAGTTGACGCACATATTCTGCTCCATTAACTTTTGAGTACTATGCCCTGATCCATTTCCTTTCTTAAACATAAAAGATTTTCAATATTTTATAATGATTATAATTATTGTTACATTTATAAATATGCCTTACAAAATCTTGCAGTAAGTTGTTTTTACACTAATGAGAAAACGCCCTATTTTTTATCCATCAATAAGGTAGTAGATAAAAAATAATTATATACCATTTATGCAATTTAAAGGAACTAGAATTGAGATAAAATAAAAATAGTTGATTGAATTAGTAATGTTTATACTTTTTAGTTTTTTACATATCATATTGAGTTCAATTTGTGTAGATATGCAGTTCTAAAAATAATTTTATTTTACAATTGTTTAAAATTTAAATTTTATTTATATTAGACATAATTAGTCATAGATTACAGTAAAATTAAAATAAAAACAACAAAAGTCGAAAATGTTATTCAAATTTTCAAATTGTCATTGTGTCAATATTTATTTATTGATAAATAAATATTCTAATCAAAATTAACAATTTTTATTGTTTTATTTAATTGTTAATATTAATATTGTTCAGGTACAATAATTGAAGCTTAATATTTGCAAAATGAGAAAATTTTGCTTTATTTGCATTGCATCTGATTATAGATATTTAAAATCTGTACATTTGAACTAGAAGAGGTTGGTAGAAAACTAAATACTTTATTAAAATTGCTAACTACGTGAAACCTAATTATGAAAAATATGATTTCATCATTTTGTAATTTTTAAACTACAGTTCGTAACAAAAAGGTAGCTTATAAACATATATCCATAAAAAATATCGTGCATAAAGAAATTTGCCTTTGAGGCACTACCGCGCCTATTGATCCCTATATTTCCTCTATATAAAAAATGGTAACAGCTAAATTACATGAAGGCAATTTTGTTTTTTGTTAGATTCTATCTAATAGTAAATAAATTACGCTTTTAGTTTAAAAAGTTGCTTGAATGTTTTAACCTTCCACTATTTTTTGAAGCCAGTAAAATGATGGAATAATTTAAATGTCAAAGATTTTTGTAAACTAAAAACATAATTTATAGTACAATCAACTTTTTTTATTATTACCTTGTTGTACATAGCACATTACTAGACTCGTTTTCAGTATCATTTTTTTTATTTTTAAAGAAACTAAATTTTTACAAAATTTTTTAAACTTATTTCGAAATAAATCTCGTCGGCTGTTGTTTAATTAACTACTCTCATTTTGGTTTATTTAAATTAGGAAATATAATAAATTCTAATATACAAATCAATACAGAATATCTATTTACTTCATTTAAAGTTAGGATTAATTAATGATGCTACGTACAAAATACTATAATAAAAAAGAAAAATACATCGCGCAACTTTCGCCTTTTTATGAATTTGAATTCTCCTTAAAAAAGTGTATGTAACTTTATTCTCAAAAATATATTACATAAATAGAAAGTTTAGGTAATCTAATTTCGGAGACAGATATAGAGTATCATTTTAAGGGGCGTACTTTTTCAGTAGAAAAACTCACTATGAAAAGGTTCTATGTAAAAATTGCACTTTCGAAAATGAACTTTTGTTTGCTATTTCCTGAATATAATTATACAAATGTGAGTATGTCTGAAAAAAGGATCATTCTATGATATAGGAACAAATTTCTTTGTAATATTTGGGTAATGATTGTACCAATAATAAGTAGTATATTATATCTATATTAATTAAAGAGAAACATAAAACAAATAGGTATCTGTTTTTGGTGGTATGGTACTTGAAAATAGCATTTATAGATGAGGCTCAAAATTTAATCATTTATCATTAATAAAACAAACAAATAAAAAATATTTAACATTACATTTAATATGAATTATAAACTCTTTCTTGTTCTCTCTCTCTCCCTCCCTGTCTCTCAACCTCCCCTCTACCTCTCTCCCTCCCTGTCATCCTCTTACGCTCATCTTTGTTATTAGTAAAATTTATTGTAAATAAATGTTTCAAATTAAATCAGAGTGGTAGAACGAGGACGAACCAAATGCGCACAGTACTGGGGTCCAGAGCCTGGTGATCAAGTTTCAGCAGGCAATTTTACTGTTACTACTCTTGAAGTCGATACCAATCCTGACTATACAATATCAAAACTTCTTCTTACCAATAATAAGGTAATTTTAATTAAATTTTAATTAAATTATACATTCTTTAAATCTTTTGATTTTTATTAATATAAACTTAACAAAACTGATTTACAATACAGATAACTGTTAATAATTTATTGGTATTTCTGAATAGATTTGAATATGTAATTTTAACTTCTAATCGTATTAGTCAGTTAGAAACTATTAGAATTAGTCAATTTACAGATTATATAGGTCAATGATATTCTATATTATATTTAACAGACTGAAGAAACAAGGGAGGTATGCCACATGCTCTACACAGCCTGGCCTGATTATGGAGTTCCACAGTCTGCCAAAGCACTTCTGCAATTTCTGTCTCTTGTAAGACAGCAACAAAATAAACTGCTGACCAGTCGTGGTGACACTTGGGCCGGCCATCCAAGAGGGCCACCAATAGTTGTTCATTGTAGCGCTGGTATTGGAAGAACAGGTAAGAAAAATAAGAAAAAAAACTAAAGTAATCTCGGAAACCGGAGAGTTTAAACCTTTTTACAATGAAAGCTATTATTTATTTTTTTCAGGAACTTTCTGCACTCTTGACATTTGTATATCGCGACTCGAAGACACAGGCACCGTGGACATACGAGGTACGGTCGAAAGAATACGTGCACAGCGTGCCTTTAGCATTCAAATGCCCGATCAGTACGTTTTCTGCCATCGTGCTCTTGCCGAGTACGCGCTCTCTCGAGGAATGCTAAGTCCTCAACACCTTGCCATGTTACCACCAACTATCGAAGAAGATTCTGACTAGATTACCAATTTTATGTATTTATAAACCTCACTCGCATGGTCATCATTTTTTCAACGAACTTTCCGCACACTTAACTGTGTACTGCAGTTTTTAACATATTATTTATGTTATTTACTTTCGTCTTCTAATCAATCTTAATTCAGTCCAGTTAATTTGATATTTGCATACTGCTATTATTTTTATACATCATTGTTTTTTACAAATGAATATTTCAGAATTAATTTCTTAAACGAAAGAAAAATTCCAACAATCAAGAAATCGTGCTTATACAATCTTTATTTTAAATGCCTAATCTCGTCAGCTTTTTAAATTTTTGTATCAATTTTAATTTGCCAATCCGATAATTTATACATTTTTATACGCGACATTAAGTACAATCTTTGATTAATTTTAAAAACTTGATAACAAACTACCATAAACGTTGGCTATTGCTAGAAAAGAGTTAGCTGGTTATTGACACTCAAGTGATTAACAGGCATTTTGTACGGATGACCAAAGATTATTCTAGACGATTTTCAAGACTTAAACTTTCTGCATCACAATGTTTCAATTTCAATCGTGGTTCCTCGTGCAATTTAGTATTTTGATAAACGTCTTTAGACAAATAATTAATAATTATCTAAGATGTACGTGAAAGCCAAAACTCTGTATTTGTAACTTGTATTTTATAAGTAAATTTTTCACAATTTCGTAGTAGATACACTTGACTTATTGAGCTCGATTTTGAGACTCTCGTGAATCTCATGATAATATAAAAAAATTATTACTTTTAACAGTTTCCAACGTTATGATGAACTTTGTGATAATATTTAATAGTCAAGTGCTTCCAAACTGGTTAATTTCCATTTGAATTTGATAAATTTTTCAGATCGTTCATTTTTATGTATTGTGATTTTCTTAAGAAAGAATTTGGCTTGAAAATAGCATTCAACTATTGAAGGGTGATTGATTTTTAGATTTTAAGCTGCAGAAAGGTTATGAGAAATTCCACAAAACTTTTAACCTTTTGTGTGTGCATCATTCTCAATTATTTTCAAATTGTTACCTGATTGTAAACGAACTAGACTGACCTTAAAATTGTTGCTTTAATCAAAAAAATTAACTAAGTTTTATACAATTATGCCATTTATTGCGCAATATAAAAATGTATAAAACTACTAAAAGAAAAGTAATTTTGTTAAAAAAAAAAATACTATTTTATAAGATGATAGAATGGATTTAATTTTTAGCAGAAAAATTTACGACTTTTAAGTTGACCTGGTCCTTTTTACGGCAACTCGTAAGCAACAGTAAAATAATTAGAAGAGCTGTTTACACCAAAAGTTAAAAATTCCGTGGAATAGTCCTTATAGTTATTAAGTAATCATGTGCAAATAAGAATGTACACGTGTAGAACGCACACCTATTTTATAAATATTCCTTGTCTTTTTATAAATATTCATTTTAATTACCATGAATTAACGGCTTCCTAAGTACGATTCAGAACCTATATTTTTGTTTTATTTAAATTTTTTCTGTTGTCTATGCACCATAATATTCTCACGAATATTAAAGTTCAAGCATGTTTAGTATGCTAATAATTTTATCTATTCCCGTATGAATTATGTGCTTGGTTTTTTCGAAATAATTTTCGAATATAATATTAATTTTAAATTATATATTAATGTAACTATCTACTAATGATAATTTATTGTTAAATTAATTTGCCTATGTATTATTCATATAAGTATTATTACATGAAAAAGGTAGGAGTGAAAATTGTGGGTCAGTTGCTTATGAAAATCAACAATTAGTATTGCATCTTTCAATTGAAATATCCTATGAGTAACAAGCGTTTTACAATCATATTCGATTTTCGAATCTGATTGTCTTTACCACATAAGATTAATAGAAATGCTTTTATAATATTCCAGTAATGCTTTTAAGCGTTTCACGTCACTGTGCATGTTTATTAAGCTACAGTATTATAATTTTAAAATATACCTAATAACTTGCCACCTCAGTAAAACATTTTTTCTTTCAAGAAAAGAATTATTATTTTTACAATAGAAAATTCATTTATCTAGACCAATTATAAATCCAATAAATAATTTCCGTTGAACTTTCGAAAACGCTATTATTAAGAAATATATTATTTTATCAATTGGTATTTTGATCTCGTAAATGTACATTTATTCTTGACCATGAATTAACAATTATATATAGATCAATGTCAGTCAACATAAAGATGTATATAAATGATGAAAAATATTTGATTACTCTAATATTTCGTAACGGAGTTACATTATTTGGATTTTCTAATGACAAATCTAGGCCTGCTCTTTGATTGTCTTAAAATTATTCACTGGCTGTTAATTGTGTATAAAATATACATTGAGAATAAAAGAATGAGTGAAAAAGTGTGAGATGTGTTTACAAAAGAATTAAAAAAATGTAGGTACATAATAAGTGTCAATTAGGCAAATGTCATAGTAATCAAAGCATCTGTAGATTAAGATATTTTTTAATTTATTAATTACTAATACGTAGCATCTAACTTTCTGATATCAGGTTTGAATAAAATAAAACGCTCGATGAAATTCAATTATATTAGGAACGCAATGACGATTTGAGGTGCCTTTCTCAAAGCAGCGAATGACTAAGTACCCGTCGCTCATTCAGATTAATATAGAGAAATATCGTTATACATATTTCGCTGCATTTTGCCCTTAGATAATAATGACATGAAAGTTCCTGAATGTTATTACGTACCACGAGATAATCGAGCTTCAATAATTACGCAGTTAATTTATTAGTACTTTTAAATCTTTCTTCCCTTATTTTAAACTTTCGAGCTTATTTTATTTTTATTTTTTATATACTGCGCGAGAAAAGGCACCATAGCTGCTGACACTAATTATTCCTACATAACTGACTTCATTAATCATAACGATTAAAAAATCGAATGAATGAGGAAGTAAAATACCAAGTAAATAAATCATTAAAAACAATAACTTTCTGTACAAGGCTTGGTATGCATTCAGTGCATATAAGTATATATAAATATATATATTGTTAATGTTATCTGCCTAAAGTCTGAAAACTTATAAATAAAAGTATGTCAAATGTACAAATATATACGTAAATATACATATTGTTTTGTATATGCGTATATATGTATGTACATAAATGAAATAAAAAGTTGTACTAAATATAAAAAAAATTAGTGTAAGAAAAAGAGAAATGGAGATTATAAATTGTATATAATATGAAGTGAAATAATTATCGTACACTGTATGTAATCAAATTAATAATAATTTAATATATTGCAAGAATTATAACGTTGTTCTTAAATCAAACCATTCCCTTGATTTTATTTCAATCACAGATTTGCATTGTATAAAAATAAAAATAAATTTTTTATTATGAAAATTAGACTTTTATTGGTCAAACAACTCTAAATTAAATTTATAATAATAAATAACATTTATATAATAGTGAATTTTTTCAACGTCATTAAACGTTTTTCTTCAGATTATCGGCTGATACAATAAAACATGCATTCAGCTTATATTATGCTGTGTGTAATAATATTTACATGATTAGAGAGCAATTTATCCAGAGTTCAAATATGCAATTGGTACAACAATCGTAACAAAAATCAATAACAGTAACAAACATGTAGTTTACCCTCTATTATTTTCTAATTAACAGACTACTTGAAATTAATAATAATCTTGATGGTATTTCTATGCCCATACTCATTACAGACAACGTTATTTATTACAGATGTGACATTAACGGTGAAATTGATTTATTAATGAAATGTGTTTACTTTTCGCCTCCTTTTCAATATTTTTATAAAATTCAATCCTAATGAACGTATGATTTGAGCTAACAATCTAGTTCATCATTGCTACATGTATTTACTTATCTTACGTAAAAAGGGCATAAGGTTTACAATGCTCTTCAACAACTTTAGCACTTTAAACGGATATATCACAATAAGTTATGCAACTTCAAAATATTTCATTCAGTTGATAAAAGTGAATGATATTTTCAGGCAGATTCAATTGCTCCACCTGCAAGCTTGCTAGCATAGAGATTAAGTGCCTGAAAATTAAAAATTATAATGAAAATTAATAAACAAGTAAATTCATATTAATAAAATGTGCAGAGATAGAAAAAAAAATAAACCTTGTATATAAAAGCATATTGTTCTCTAGTTTGTACAGCTCCAGCTCGATCCCTTCGAATAGTGTATACAGCTCTAGGCACGTCAACTGTTCGAGTAATTTCATACTGCCTTATGGCTAAATCTAGAGCTATCAGAGTACCAGTGCGTCCAGTACCAGGACTGCAATGCACTACTGTAGGCCCTGAAGCACCACGTTGGAATGCTCTCGCTTCCAAAAGAACGGCGATTAAACCGGCACCATCTGTTGGAACTCCATTCACCGGCCACAAGTACCAAATATGCCAAACTTCACGGAACGTATTGTTCTCTAAATTCTGAAAATCAGGTTTGAAAAATAATTTTATATAAAATATTAAGTATTTACTGAGCTTTAATTTTAAATGTCTTTAAATCTCGTGCATTACCTTGAGTTGTAAGCTAGAGATAGCATATTTTTCTTTGGCTTCGCGTTTTCTTAGCGTCACTTGAAAATCTCCGAAAAGTCGATGGCAATCGGTCACTTCTAAAGGAGGTATATATTCTGTGCATTTTTCCACTCCATTCTCTACGAGATCAGTTAACATAATTACAACTTTACACTGTTGTTCCCAAATCATTCGCCAAAAATCGGCAACTGTATTATCAGTCGGTGCTTGACAGGCAATGTAATATTTGGTTGCATTTTTTGGTCCCTATTTATTTTTATAAAAAATTCTTGTTATAATTTATCACCAAAAAGATAAATGTGTCTAAATTAAAAAAAAAAAATAAAACTTAAAGAAAGCTTACCCTAACATAACTCGCATTTATGTATTCGGTGAGCGGATCATTGTTAAGCCTTTGTAAAGGTACTCGGGTCTCTGGTAGCGGTATTACATTCGCATATCGATTCTTTAATTCAGCCCCAGCAGGTAACTCATCTATCTTTGATGAAACCTGCGGAATCCCGGCAAATTCCTCTGCAATGCCATTAGTGTCATTACAAAAACTAGAGAGGCCCGCAAAATTCAGAGGATGCGAAGGAACAACGCTCTAAATAAATATAAAGTAAAAACCCAAAATTGCAATTTAAAAATTTTAAGACAAAAATAAAGTTAAAATATTAAAAAGCGAATTCTTACAGAATCTTCAAAAGTTGGATTGCCATAACTTCGTTTTGAACACCTTAGACCAGCCTTACTGCGTCTCACGCTATTGTAAGCTGAACCAACGCTGTCCAAGCTATAAGCGTCTAACGATACGGGACGACAACGTTCCCCATAATTAAAGCGACCTTGCCGCTTTCTCATTATAAACTATTCAGTAATATCATTAATAATTAATCGTTATAATAATAAAAATTTTGATTAAAATTATATTAAAAATACTTATTAAAATTTCAACTTACAAGTAATCCTGCTAATAAAATTAAACAAATAAAAGCAACGCAAGATACAATAACGACTGCGATAGCGTTTCCAGAATCTGCTTCTTGAACTAGTACAAAACTATGAATCTGTACAGAAAATAAATAATAAATTAGTATATCCAAGCAAAATCACATCTTCAATTTATTAATTCGGTGCATGAGTTTATTGAAATAACTTACAGTTAATGGGAAATTGATAGGTGACATTTCGTACAAGCTTGGCAGAATCTTTGTTAATGCTCCATCAAAACTACCATTTTCGTCGACTATGTAGACCAAAAGAGAGGTCAATGGTACTTCTGACATCAACGATTTTGGTGTCAAATTATCTGAACATTGAGTTTGGTGGAAAACTACTTGTCCTGGTGATAACTTTCTGTAAATTAATTAGTTTGTTATTAGTTTCTATTTTTTTACAATAACTGAAATAATAAAAGTAATAAGATAAAGTATTTAAAAAAAGATATGGTATCTGATATTAAAAAAGATAAGATATTTCAATCGTGTGTTATCACTTAAGACGCCAACATTTCGTGATGAAGTTTCTTGTTCTGATGAAGTAAACTGTAACAACCAGGAAATGTCTTAATCATAAATGACAACACACAGTCAAAATCTGAAAAACGTTCAAAATGATATTTAGTCTGAAAATAAAACAAAATAACAAATGAGCTAATTGAATAATGACTACTTGGTTAGTAGCACTTAAATTAAAATTGTTGAGTTGTTAAATTATTGTACATATGCATCTGCATGTTAAAAAGTTTTTAGAACCTTTAATAGTCGCAAAAAAATCTGAACACCAACTTTTTCATACGGATTTTGAATTTGGTATCAAACTTCAAGTTTCGTTTTGTGCAAGTATATTAACATTGTTTATATGTTTACAAACATAAGAAAAATATTAATTTGAATTAAATATTTTGAAGCTATTAACTTTACACATGAAATAAATAAAAACATTTTCAATAATCAATTTTTATTGATATATTAATATTTTTAAAATTTTTAAAAATTAACTTTACTATGATTCGTTTTAATAAAATAGCACTTGGGGTTTATAAATGTTTGAAATTACTAAAAGCAGTTTAAAAATACCGAAAGTAACATCATCTATAGTGACCTAAAGAGAAAAAAGTAATTGACAGTTAAAGATGATAAATTTTAAAGATTATTCTAAAACTAAAATATTATAAAAAAATTCTCAATTACTTTTCATAATTATTGGCAAGATCCGCTAAAGACTGACGTAAAATCGGTAGCTTGGAACAAACATCGTGCCAACTTCCTTCAAGAACAATCCTTATGAGCAAAGTGACATCTTCAGTTGGTAACGTGGGTGAGATTGCATCGGTTGTGCTTTCTAAATTCTCATCTTGCCAAGTACTAACAGTAGTGTAAGTTTCTGGAACGACAGATTTTGTAGATACGCTTTTAACGGGAATGGATGTTGCTAATGGTTCCGTTGTTGCTACTGTGGCTATCGTAGTTGGCGCCGTTGTCGTTGTTGTCGTGGTTGTCGTTGTTGACGTGGTTGTCGTGGTTGACGTCGTTGTCGTCTTTGCATTCGGTGTAGTCAAATTCATCGGCGCTACTACTGTTACGCGCATATTTGTTGATGGCATTAATGTCGGGTTTTGCGTTATTGGCTCCATTGTTTCAGATGTTGTAGTCACCATTGGCAATCTTACACTATAACGAAGAAGGATTTTTTTTAATTTATATTATTTTTTTTTTCGATTAATACAATGAAATTATAAACCGAATTCAATATGATTTTACAAGCCAGTTAAAGATAATATAATTTAATTAGTCTTTATCTAAACCAAAGTAATCAAATATAGGGGATTAAACTCATGTTAAAATTATAAAATTAAAAAAAGATATAAAAATTCTATGCGAAAATAAAACATATAAAACTGGTTGTAATTAATTAAAAAATTAAATATAACTGAAAACACTAAGCTAAGGGTTTTTTTCGCAAAATATATTAAAATAATCCAATATACCTCATCGTAACTGTTGATGACTCCTCTTGACTTATCGTCGTTGGTAGCTCAGTGGTCGTTGAAGCGATATCACTAATGTCAGTGCTTAATTCTTCTAATGGTCGGTTTGATAATATGATCGGAGTTACCGTCGACGTTGTCGTCGAAATCATCAGATCCTCAGAGTTAGTTGAAAGTTCGTTCCCAATGGTAGGATTCTCTTCTAAAAAATGCAATAAAAATTAAATTAATAACTAACAAAAATCGAATTCGTACTATTTACAATATTGAAAAAAACAAACGAACCAGAGGTTGAAGACGACTTTTCAGTCGGTTGAGTATTTTGAATAGTGCTTATTACTGGGGTAGTTGTTAGCCTTTCATCTTCAACGGTAGTAGTCTCATCTGACTGTCCAAGAACCGACGAACTCGAGATAATAGTAGTAGTATCACTCATAAAATTCGTATCAGTAGTCTCTTCAGTATCAGTAACATAAGTAGTTGTACCAGTCGACTCAACAGTAGTTGAAACCTCAGAGGTAGCAGAGCTAGTAGGAACAGAAGGATTAGTCGTCTCTAAAATCGTGCTCGCTGTGCTAGTAACGGTAACAGCGCTAGTCTCTGTACTGCTGACACTTTCAGTAGTCGTGCTGGCGTTAAGCTCGGAGATCGAAAGAACGAGCGAGCCATTGAGAGTGCCTAGATCGGAGGGTGAATCCGACCGATTGTTTTGCTGCTGAATGCTATTATCTAGACGATCCGAACCAAGAGCCGCCGATTTTTTGTGGATTTCTGATTGACTTTTGTATGTGTAAGGAAACGGTATCTCGAGCTGCGTTGCATGTCTTCCTTCCGTTTCGCTTTTTTTCGTGTTGTACTTCTTTAAAATATTCAGGGAACCTACTTCGGCTTCAGGGATGGCGTTGCTCGTCTTCTCGGATGGTGTTGTGTAGGTGGATTCTTCTGTGACTGCTGAATTCGCGATTTTAGGATTATTGACATCACCCTGAGATGCTGCCAAGCTTAATGTACTTCCATAAAGCAGTATTAAGGAGATACCTGAAAGATATTTCTATTATTATACGCAATAGGGACTTGACTGGCTTGATTAATGATAATAATTTTATGATTTAAATAACTAATAAATTCATATTGAAGTAGAAAGAAAGTTTCTATAAAAATTGCATGATCCACTATTAGCAGAAGACTTTCTAAAGAAAAAACAGACTCGCAAAGTGGAAAAAATTGGTCAAATTTATAGTAAAAATTACTGTAATTCTAGTTAGTAAGTTTTGCTATAAACTTTATCAAATTTTCCCATCTTAAAAGTCTGCCTTTTCTAAAGAAAAAGTTCTACTAACACTTAATAGAAGATTATACGCCGCGTCTATTCAAAAATTTATAGTGCAGCATACTAAAAATGTTAGCGATTTAAAAAGATATACATATTCTAAAAATTTGGGACAATTCTAACGGGAACCACCCCCAAAGAAGATCATGCCGATAATACCAGTCCAACACAAAACACAGCAACTCGGAAAGCCTGGCACAAGAGACAAATACGGTGACCTCAGAGATATATAAACTGACGAAACCTTTGCAGACGTGGGTCCGGGAAAGTTTGCGAAAATCAGTGTCATAGCCTTTTGTTAAAAGTCCTTACAGTTCTTTCGTTGATAATATGTACGCATGCAATATTACAAGAATAGCGGAGAAAAATTTGTTTCCCAGCCGAGCGTGGAAAAGAGGAAAGAGAGAGGTAAGAGGCCCGGCGAAAAATGCCCGCTTGTCTTGGCTACCGAAGCAGGAATTAAAAAGTTATCATTACGAAAATTATGATCACTTATATAATGAATTTTATAGCACTATAAAATGTAACAAAAATGCAAACTGTTATCTTTTGATAAAGCGCAATAATAACTTTTAGTTTCTTAGAATATTACTGACTATTGTTATACATTTTTGAAAAACAAAATTTAACATTTCTTACATATGAAGATCGGTACTTGTGACCGTTGTTTCTTTCGGAATAAACTTCCGTTTTTTGGATCTCCTTCCATGATCTGCAAAAAAAGCAAATTCTGCATTAAATTAATACCAAAATACATAACGAAATAAATACCGAATTGAATATTGAAAAAATAGCCTAAGCTATAAAGTATAAAGTTTAATTTTTTGTTCTATTTCCTTATATTAAATTGTATGTCTTTGGCTATTTAATTGTCAATTTTTTTTTGTTTTAATGAACAACATGAAATCACCGTATTTTCGAAAGACTGAAAATTAAATGCACAAAATGGGTTCTCGCATTTTCTAAAACAAGGAGGGTTTCACATCGCCTTAATGACAAAATTACATGTTTATATTAAAATGATGGAAAAGGTGTCAAAGAGCAAATCTTGCATAACATTGGAGTTTTGGTGACAAGATTAAATATTTCAAGAAATATAAGTTTACCTACTTCTACAAGGATGATAAAATATGTTTTAGTTTAATTAGATTATTTAAAGCAATAAAAACTTTGTAATGTATGTTGTATATGAAGAATCGAATTATTATGATAAAATAATTTGGTAGAATCAAAGTTTTTCAATCTGTACAACAATATAATATTATATTACTGTAAAATTTTACGAATAACATTTCTTTTTGTAAAATTATATATTTAATTCGAATTATATCATATGTTTGTAATGTCTAACGTAACACAATATGCATTTTCCAAATTTTTATCGTAAATTTTAAATTCGATCCATGCTTGATGCACAAAATATTACTTACATGTCATTTTTACAATCGATTTTTACAAACGAGAGTAAATGACTTTACTTAATCACAAAATATCAGACATTTATATAAACGATCTAATACTCTCTAATCTCATTGAGTAAAGTTACGAATAGAACTTAACTTTTGTATGAGTTCCGGATAACCAGCGATCAAGTGGTGCTTAAGTTTGAGATATTTTCACATTTACTTAAAAAAAATGTTTTTCAAGGATATGCTGGCTATAGTACAGAAATAATGATACCTTATACGACATTTGTGTTTAAAAGATGTTTCTTTTACGATCAAAAAATCGTAAAGTTTTAAGATTCTTGGGTTCAAACAATTAATTTTTGCAAATATGATCGCACTATTCAAGTCTATGGATATGATCATTTTTTTTTTATTTTTTGCGTATCCAATTGTATTTAACATTTTATTTAAAAAAAATTTCTTTTTTTAATCAATTTTTTGAATTATAGAAGATTTGAAAGAACAAAAGATGAAAACAATATTTTTATAATAATTTCAAAGATAGATTTTAATGGCATTCAAATTAAACACTGTGATATACTTTTTAAAATTTTAACTAAATAACGTTAAATAGTTGTAAAATCGATTAGGTAATAGTCCGATCTATAGAATGTTTTCAAATAAGCGCTTTAAATTTAAAAGCACGTTTTTTTATTTTCTGTATTAGAAAATTTATGCTTTTGTTGAATTAACTAATGTAAGTAACGTAATTGAAATGGTTTAATCAATATAATTGATCTATTTACCCTCCAGTTTCTGTTACAGTGCCAAATAGCAATTGCAAAAGGTGCAGTAGAATAACCATATGTAGTTAGCACGAATTTGTTCTGAAACCGATTTTGTACTTGTCAAGCTATTTTTTATTTATAACTTTGTTAATCTTAAGTCGAGAGTATTTATATATTCTCTTTATTTATATGTGCTATAATAAAAACTTTGTATTATTCGTGACTTAATATAAAAAACTTAAAATATATGATAAAAATTCATTAATTTTAAGTTTTTTAATCTTATCATTTTTTAATATTATCATTAATAATATTTCGAAACTAATTTCCAGATAAGAAATGAAAAACTGTTTTAGTTAAGTTATCTATGTAAATTCTTGAATTTTTCAGTAAAAGTCGCATTTGCGGCCGCTAATTTTGAATTAATTTTGTATTTATATCGGAATGAACATTTTATATTTATTTAAAATAAAGATGAACTTTCTTACTAACTGTTATCATTCTTTATTTGTACACTATAGATGACAGTACTACTTTTATTTTACAGGCATTCTAATTGCAATAAAATTATATTTACTATAATATTATTCTACTTTTCTTTACTAGAATATTTCTTACTAAAAATACTGGTAAATTAAACAAAGAATTTTGTACTCAGTACAGCCTTGCCTGGTAACTCTTCCGGTAATTTAGTCATAACTATTGGATTTATTTTTATTATTATTGATTATTGTACAATAATAATAAAGTATATTATTATGTTACAAATTTTTGTCTTAGTGCAATAATTACAAATTTATAAAAGATAGTTAAAAAAGTTAAACAATTAAGATATTCAATCCTTTGTATCTTCGGAACAAAGGCTCATTCGGTGGAACAGCTAAATACATGTATTTTCTTACTTTACGCAGATTACTACCTTGAAGCCTCGTACAAATTTGGTCTCGAAGGATAGATGCTCTCCTTGTAAGTATTTAATTCTCACTAATAAATATTGCTGTGTGTAATAATAACTCTTTCAAAACAGAACATTTTCTGTGCATGATTATATAGTAATTTAAAATTATTCTTGTGTTTTATTTATAAAACATGAAATTTTATTATTGTATAACATTTTATTTGAAAAATTATTACATCTTCAGAGATATAATTCTTTATTTAGATAAAAATATATTAGGTGATATTAATATAACCATCTGTATGTATTATAGTAAAAAACGTCACTAAACATTAAAAAATAACTGAAATTTTTATTTTTCTGCAATTTACGTTTTAGGAGGGTGAAAAAATTCAATACTTGCATAATTTTTTTTAGTTTATCTAGCAAAACATTGATTTTTTCAATAATAATCAAAGGATTCACTTGTACTTCGTAAGAGAAAGCAGAGTCCGAAGACGCAACCGCATCACGCATGGTGCACGTAGCGTTGTTGCGTCAAAAATTTTCGATTGCGCATTGTTTAAAAACTATTGAGTTTAGCAAAAAAGTTATATAATAAGAAATTCAACATTTTACCTCTGTAGCATTTTTAACTATCAAACTAACTGATACCTAAAAATTTAGTTGTAATTGAATAATTCGCTATACACATGGTTGGAAATTCCACATTTTTTCTCGGTACACAAAACAAAGTAGGCGTAACAAAGTATTAAAAATTACGATTTAAAAAAAATTACTTCATCAACACCTCCGAGCATATAGAACCTCCCTCTTTGTCCAGCAATTAGTACGTTTTAAAGTATTTTTTAAAATAAAATTCATCATTCCTTTTAAATAAGGAGAAATTTTATTGAGCTTAACTAAAGAAACAATAATAGTAACATATGAATAGTTTTCATGTATTTAAATATAATTACAGAAAAAAATTCGAATAATGAAATCTGTTGCATCGTTACTATGTGCAGCAATAATAGTCGCTTGGGATTTTTCGAAATTTTATTAGCCATACCCATTTCAGACCTGTCCACCTTATTAGAAATAAGATTAATTTAGCGATTATTTTTTAAAGATTTATTTAGCTCTATTTATATATAAGTTAAGTTTTGAAGAGAGAAAAATTTAGAATATATCGCGATGATAGATTTTGGTCCTATAGTATTAAATTCGAGCTTGTTATTAAAAACAAAGCAATACTTGCAGCCAGCGCGGAATCTCAAAAAGGGATTTTTGCATAACACTAAGTGATGTTTCCGAGTGGCTTCGCTTGCGTAAACTTGTCATCCAGGGTCACATCATTCAACAACTTCCGTGATATTTTTACCTATGCCCAATACAATACAGATTTATATGTAATTTATATAATGTGAAAACAGAACTTTTTTTTAATCATTTTTAAGTTTTTCTCTTTGTTGTAGAAAATAACTATCTCTCCAGTAGGTAAACAACGCTCCTCTTTTTCGCGCTAGCTTCGTTCCGCTAGGGATGTTTGTAACTATCACAGGATGAGTCAGCGACTAAACCTACTTTCTAATATTATTCTGCTCTATGCAATGGACATGACTTTTTTTCTCTTTTACCCTTTCCGTTCCCTTTTTTTTTCTTCTTTGAAAAGAAAAATTTATTGTATTCTTTAATTGCTGGCTAACAAAAGCAAACGAAAACGTTAAGCGGTTCCTGACTTTATTAACTTATTGTTTAATTTTTAAGAATCCATTCTTTTTCCTTTAATAGTTTATAAAAAATTAAATAGATTTTAGTAATGAAACTAATGATCTAGAACTTGACAAAATTTTTAGAAAGGATTGTTAGTACTTGAAATTGAGTTTATATTAAAAACTTTTAGATAAGAGCGACTATCGCTGTCTTAATTCTCGAATATATTTCTTTTTATTCACACCTTTTATGATTTGATAAGTACGATTTTTTAATACGCGCGTATGGACAATACAAATAGTTCGAGCTTTATCTCGGAATTAGAGCAGCGTTAGTCATAGAAGATAATTTTTAAAGACATGAATTTATAATACATTATTATATATTTGAAGATAGTGAAATGTAAAATTTTAAAAATGCTTGAGCACGTATATGTATTTGTGCTTATGGCTTTTTGCGCGCATTTATGCGAGTTAATCCGTTTCAATTATTTTCTGATGCAATTTAAAAAAAATTATTAGACCATTTTCGTTTTACAAAATATTAATTATTAATCCCCATCATTTTCTTCGTATTCGTAAAAATTATAAACAAATTATTGGATTTCCCTCATACAAATAAAAAAAACAGAAAAAAAAATAGAATATTATTTCGAATTAATGGTTTGTAGCTGTTGCCATCGCATTTGTTATATCGCCCTCCGAATAATATAAATTAAGGCAATATGAAATCCTTTTATTACCGACAATTACAGGGATCTAGTTTTTTGAGCATATAAAAAATAATTTTGTTCAAAGGAAATATTCCTATTGTAAGCTATAAATTTTTATTAAAATTACAGCATAGTAAAAAAATATTTTTAAAATTCGAAATTACGCAAATAAATAGCCTCCGTATAGTTGTCGGTAAAACTTCATGTTTTACGCTCTCTAAACTTTTACTTTTACAAAAAATATAAAAATAAATAAAAAATTATTTTTATACATACAATATTTACAATTTAGTAGTATTCTTTTTTTTAACAATAACATATTTTTAAACATTTTTTATGTCTCACTTTTCTATAATTATAGTTATAATAAAACTAGCTATTAGTTTGAATATGTTGTTAAAAATAACTGAGGTACTTTAATGCGAAACATACGTATGATACGTCTAAAAAACGAGCAAATACCAATACAAATTAAATAGACTATATATCTCATTTTTTTCAGCTAATGTCTCGACTGTCAATTACTCGAAGTTTAACATAAAAAAAATCGAAATGTTTAATTGAAGGCCGTCGGCAATCTTTTGTCCAGATGTAATTCTCCAATTGCATTTATTATTAAAACAACAACGATTGTCCAAGATATCTCTATAAAGGCAATCATCTAATTGCGAATGCGATACATTAGCTATAGAATTCAAGCGTTTATCCCCATTTGCATTATACTCGTAATAGTCGAACGAATAAGAATGAGCCGAAAGAACGGGAAGAAAAAAAACGAGGTAAGTTTTTGATTAACATGGCTATTGAATTAGTGATGTCGCGCTCACGCGGATGCTTAGGCTTAAGGTATACATACACACAGCAGCACCCACACATGAACCTGCGAGCGCGCGTGCTCGTGTATATACATACACAGACACGCACACGTAGGTAAAAGGTAAGAAAAAAAAAAACGTCGCGACTGCTCACCATAAACAAAGGTAAAAGCAGGCGTCGTCGGTGTCCTCTTGAGTTCCGTGAAGGTAGTATCGGCAAAAGCGGATAAATCAGTAAGGACAGCAGCAGTGGGCATAATTTCTCCCTAGGAATTTTACTCTTCGGACAAAGAAAGTAAGCAGCGGTAACATCGACGTCCAAAGCGATCAGTAGGTATATACACAGCGCTCCTATCCGTCAGCTGGTGGCTTCCACTTGTCGTCTAGTTTCTCAAGTCTTTTCTCGATCTCGATCCTCGTATAGAAGTAAAACGAGATCAAAGCCAAACGATTTTGGGACTTACGACACAGTTACAATGACGCACACGGACACACGGATCGGCTACCATGACGACCATTGACGCGCGCGCGCGGCAGCAGGTTCGCGCGATGATGAAAATCCGTCGTTTTTCACACTACTCTTTTTCTCGACACTCTCCGCTCGCCGTTTCGCTAACTTCTCTCCTTGAGATTAGCCCACCGGACCCTGCCGCGACTTCTGGACGTTGCTGGAGCTCGTAGTGCTAGCGCTGCTATAGTGCGTGCACATCACAATAGACATATTCTATACCTGGGATTACCTGCGCTCCAGGCACGCGCTCACACACATGTATATATAAACACACACACACACACACGCACGCAGGCAGCGCGCACGAAAACAGCAGCTTATATCAAACTTGAGTATCGTCCACTTTGATGCGTGCGATCAGCTAGTTTAGCCGTCGGCTAAAAGTATAATGCGAGGGCAATAGGAAATCTACTCGTCTGACAGTGACTGCAGGAAGTAGCTGGCCGTACTGGAGGCGCGCAAGTGCCTCCGATGAGTTGCGAGAGTTGCGCGAGTTAACGAGTTAGCGAGTGCTGCCGCCCGCGGGCCACCTCGAGGTTTTACTACTATATACCCACTGCCACACGGCTGTTGTATAGTCGACCTCGCGAGGCTATACCTCCTGCGCGCTTAGGCTCTCTCTCTCTCTCTCTCGTCTATTATACGCGAATGTAGAGTCCGACGTATAGGTGAGCATTGTTGTAACGTCGCGCGCTGTTTTCCTAGGCTGCTGCAATAGCAGTCGAGCCTAGTTTTCTATAGTCCGGTATATATATGATGCCGATCTACAGCGCGGCTGGTCTCTCTGGTATACTCTATAGTCATGCCCAGTGGTATATAGTGTAGCGACTGCGGGTTTACCTGTGTATGCGTGGGGGTCTAAGATTGTGTTACCTGCGGTCAACTGTCGACAACGTCTAAACCTGCACTTACCTCGGGTTTTTTTTTTGGGACAAGTGTCGCTTTTGATTTGTACGGACGATTGTTTATTGTTAAATTCGAGAATAGCGCGGGTTTGACGCCCATCGGTGCTTGGTAACGATATCGCCGATATTCAGAGTCTCCGGGGAGTCGAGGGTATCGCTTTTTGTGGGCTCATGTGCGTTATGTGGTTTAGGAAGAAAAAATAGAAGACCAACGTTGTTGGTGATAAATTGATGGAAGCTGTATTATGAATGTTCAGGGGCGTTTCCGCGGTCTTTTACGTACTTTCGGTAGTTTTTATACATTTTTTTTATGTAGAATAATAGAGAACTACAATTTTTTACGTTAGACATTTGTTATTATTTTTTGGAAAACTGTCTTTAATTCTTATATTATCTTATAATCTATTATAGGACAAGTTTTTCACTCGATTTAAGATGTATTCAGTTTTTATCAATATTTATCTTTATTTTCATATAAATAAAATAAAATGATTCACGTTACGAAAAATCATCTATAATCGGTATATCGAAATTGAAACGTATTTAAATATTAAAAATAAAAATTATTTGCGCGGCCCATCATGCGTACTGAGATTTCCCTTAAAAACAAATTCGTTTCAATGTTTAAACGTGCGCCCAAGATCAGACGTAACGAGATGAAATCTAATACTTGGCTAATTCATTTAGCTACTGAATACTAATGTAATCATGCATATAACTTTAAGATATATGCTTTTTTCTTATTGAAAACTAATCGTACGTTCATTCGGATAGATTGAGTACTGGATGGCATTGAACTTAATCTTTTTTATGGTTTTCGTTATTAATTTCATTGAATTAATAAGAAAAACGTCTTCAAAAGCAACCGTTACCAATTTTACAAAAGCATACTTTATTTCAATTACTTTATTATTTGATTCTAGGGTATTTATCGTATTATATCCTCAATATTGCCATCATAACCACGAACAACTCCAGTTTTCGTGATAATTCATGATAATGATGAAATT
This sequence comes from Eupelmus urozonus, assembly GCA_900480035.1. Lineage (NCBI taxonomy): Eukaryota > Metazoa > Arthropoda > Insecta > Hymenoptera > Eupelmidae > Eupelmus > Eupelmus urozonus. Next base: position 73,396 of record UELX01000490.1, read on the forward strand.
AACCGTTTTATAATGAAACGAGTAACCCATGATGAGTAGAAAACAAGTTAAATCTAGATGAATAAAGATTATTAAAATTTTATTTATATGCATTGTAGTGAACTTGTTCGTAAAGTTGGTAAAAGATTGTGGAAAAATCGTCTTATTCTCTTAGAGCCAATGTTATATCCCTATGAAATATCAATTTTTCAGAAAGACTATGAAGCCTTTATGAAAGAGAAGCTCTCAAGCCCTCGAAAAATTGTGACTTATTTGGTTATTCCGGTAAGCCAGAGATATTCCATCCCGCACAGTAATTGGTCATATTTATCATCAATAAATATTGGATATACTGATGGGTTTCCCCACTTTAACGTTTTGTGCAGATACAGTTACAGGCGATTTAGAGACTGATTATTTAACAAACTAAAATTGTTTTTATTTGTACTCTTATGCTTCAAATATGATAATGGCAGAAATTTATATACAAGAAAAAATTAAATGAACGTTATATTGTTATAGAAACATTTAACAGCCACAAACTACATTTGAACTTTAGTTACGAGTTAGGAGAAAACTTTAAGCCTCAATTTCATATACTTGAGATCAATTGAAAAGAATTTCAAAATTATTATGAATTAGTTAAAAAAAAACAATCTTCTATTAAGAATTTTAAAACTTTAGTTTTTTCAAATACGAAATTTCAGAAAAAAATTTCATAGAAATTTAAGAATATGCTTTTAAACTAATGATTTCTCAGAAAAATTTATCATCACATGTATTAAAAAAGTCTTAGAAAATTAAGCTTTTTAAATATTAAAACTACCGTTTCTGATAAGATTACAAAAAATTACTGTTTTTGTTATATGTGACTAAGGTTTCTTTGAAAAGAGTTCGCATTTACTGAAAAAAATGTAGTTTATAAGGTCATGTAGACAAAAATAAAAAGTGACAGGAACAGGAAGATCAAAAAGAGTATCCGTTCCTATTCCTGTCTTATTTTCGGTTGACTGTATAATGGCCCATTATAACAATGTCATTAATTAAAAAGAAAAATAATAACAAATATGATAAAATTAAGTAAAGACTGTACACGTAATATATAGATAGAATAAATTGGCTTTATTTATAAAATTAGCCGTAATTGATGCCCATCTAATGAGGTTGGTGGGAACAAAAAAGTATTGAAAAGAAAAATGAAAAAAAAAGAATGAAAATTTCAAAATGACTCAATGGTACCTTTATAGATCTATAATAAAAAAATGCAATTAACATAAAAGACCGGGACAATGTTTAAATTGTAAATAACATAAATGAACAAATAATTATTAAATATTTATATTACGTAATTTAAATAAATGGCTGATTCCTGAAATGGTTTTTACAAAAATGTATAACAATGCTTTTGATTAAAAGAAAGGTAGTAAGGTACACATAAAAAGTTCAGGTGAATAAAGGAATAAAGCATAATTAGAACTGTAACAAAAAAAAATATAAAATACGTTAATTAAACTCGAGTATATATAAGTTACGAACATACGAATATTTATATTTATTATATTTAGATAAGCACAAAAAAATCACTTTCTAAGTTTTAAATTGTGATACGTCATGTAAATGGACGAACAGTAATTAGGTAGATATACACGCTGTTTTTCCTGCTAGAATGGAACGTTTTTAAAATACTTTTTTTTTAAACTTTGGTATGTTCAAAATGAAAATTTTAAAAATATTTTAGTAACTTTCTGGAAATCTTGTGAATTTTTATCAATTTCTTAAACACAGGATGTTTTTAACCCTTTGACTCCCGAATTAATTTTACGAAATTTCAATTTTAATTTTACTTTTATTATTATTTTTTGTTTTAAATTGAAAAAATAATT
>UELX01000491.1:0-75181 GCA_900480035.1 Eupelmus urozonus
TCAATTTCGGGGTTATTCACGAACAATTTGACGTATATTATAGCGGTAGCGCCCGTGATCGCTTCGCCTACTTGCCATCAGGGCACTGCCGCGCCCTTTAATGTAAGTAGTATAATTAATTGTTTCAAGATTTAATATAAATGTTATCATGCATTAAGAAATTTAATCGAAAAGATTTCGAAAAATTAGCTTTGTTCCTTACATATTGTCCTTTATTCACCACTCGGCTTATTAAAAAGTGATTAAAAATCAAATTAAAATAACATTGTATAGATCACTTTTTTTACTATAAATCACTTTGATTCAATAGCTAAAACCTGAAAATATGTAAACACTTTTTCGTCCCGATAAAAGTAGCATAGTTTTAACTCGCAATTTTAATTATTGTTTACATTTGATGTTTACTTTGATCTAAAAAATAAAAAAAGTCCAACGTAAAACGGTGGGAGGTATCATTAAATAAAACAGTAATAATTTTCTTATCAGCATATTTTTTAATTAAAATAGATTGATCAAGTGCGAAGCAATAGACAATGCATCTTTTTACACACGATGACTTGGATCGATCACAAAAGAACGTCGCACGCCTCTGTGCAATATACAAAACCTACTAAACTTAAAGTGAAACTTTACGAGTCTTGGCATCTACAAAGAATCTGCATCGAACCCTCTTTCTTCGTATAAACATTTAACGAATGCATGTTTTGCACGCTCATTCATACAACCATCCCTTAATAACGTATCGTTAACAGCGAATAAGGACGTATAATAATTCGTCGATACATAAACTTTCTTTCATTATTTCTTTTATTTTTTTATTTTTTATTTTTTTATTTTTTTGTCTCTCACCTTCCTTTCGACGTCAAAGCTCTTTTCCCTCGCTTTCTTATAAATGTACTCTCTCTATCTCTTTCATATAATTCGTCTCTCCCATCGCACACACGCGCGCGCGCAAATACAAAGAAAAAAATGAACATACATTTGACATCAGTATAGTTATATTTATAAAATTATCTGTCATTAGAAAGCACATATGATCTATCTATATGACATAAATTATCTATGTGTACAGCGCGCATATGGTATACATATAAACAAGCGTGCGAGCACGCACTCGCAATCAACAGTCCTTTACTTCGCTATGTTACTTCGACAACTCTATTTCTTTTCCTCTTAATTAAATACAGTAAGTTAATTAAAAATACTCGATCTCTTCAGCAACGCACCTGCTCGCGCGTGTATATATGTATACATATCAGAAATCCAATCATCTCACGACAGACTTTCGCGGAGTGTATCCTTTTGCAACCGATTTTTCGTTGGAAGAAAATGCAATCGAGCGCTGAAACGTAGGGGGACGGGGGAGTGAAGACTCTTCATCGTTCACTTCGACTATAAGAAAATATTTACATGTGAAAGGAATTGGAACGGTCGTAGCGGTCGATTGTGACAAAAAATGGGAGTTTACAAACAGGAAATGCCACTACTATTTTACTTTACAACGTAACTTAAGAGTCAACGCGACCGTTCGACTCGCCGCTTTTCTTTTTCAAAGAAAACCGTCAACTATTGCACAGGATATTTACTTACGTAAAGTCGAAAATTTTTTACATCCATATTATGGATCCTACACTCAGTAAAGAAAACAGGGTATATCCGCCTACTCTCATACCGCGTAATTTTATTCGCGTAGAGTGAGCTCTCCAGTCGCGCAGAATATGTCATTTAGAAAAACGTAATATGGGATAGTTGGAGAATAATTGATAAGTCTTACAAATGAAAATCCTAATACTTTTTTACTTTGTTTACGATGGATATTTTGGTCAGTTTGTGGTAATCATAAAATTACCTATTTAAATATTTAGAGTTATAATATTTGCTTCAGATTATAGTTTTATTTAACCTTAAACGGTAAAAAAATACTCCAGGATCTAAACAAACATTATTAAAAATCTAAAGTTTTAAATAGGCAGTCGTTTAATACATTATAGAGACCACATCATATAATATGGCAATTTTGTTAACGTAAATAATAGTCAAAATATTAAGATCTTATTTTAAAAACTAATGAATCATCCTCTAATTATTTAAAAAAGTACGAACAACGTAGTCATATCTTATATAAGAATAGAATATAAAAAACTACCTATAAAAAAGATTAATATAACATTTTCAGCTTGTTCAATCACAATGTAAACACGCTACGGAGTTTTATTTATTCTCAGAGGCACTAACAGCGAGCTATCAAACTTCAACGAAAAAATGCTTATTTTATTAAGTAACAAAAGGGAGGAGGTGGCACACAATGGCCTTCAAAGGAAAAAATCACACACGCGCTGATGCGAGAAAACGAGTGCAAAACGGCATTTCCTGCTTGAAAATTCCATTTTTTTCTATGTATAAGAGAACAACGAGTTAAAGAATATCGAAATTCAAGCTTCAACAATGATCCCAGCTATTCGCTTGGCCTAACATGCATTTTCGTCCATTGATGATTATCGATCGATACATTTTCAAAAAAAAAAAAAAAATAAAATAAAATAAAATAAAATAAAATAACAAGCAGATTTCTTGTACGTATACGTATACTTATACATGTATGTATACTCAACTTTTTTTATACAGACTGACGTAAGATTCGCAATTTGTAAGGATACGTAAGAGTTACATCATAAAAATCTCAGACTCGAGACATTACAAAGTAATAAAAACAAAAAAATATAATGATTGTACAGTTTTCTCACGTGTTCTGGCTCTTATGTCGACCTGCATACTTGTGTGTAATAATTAAAAATTTTTTCATTCTTTGTAACAACAGATGTCTTTTTTTATATATAAGTAATTTAGTGTGCATCTAAAACCCGAAAGAAGAATTACTTTACGGAGCTATGCAAAATAGAAGGTTCATTTCATTTTTTGTTCCATTTATATATGTATATATATATTTATAGTATATATACACATATACATATACATATTTTTATGTATATACACGCATATATGTATATACCATGCGCTCGTATTTAACTTACATACATACGTATGTGAAATATTTACAGGGCGATTCGTTTCGTGCGTTCTTACAACCTTTTTTGTTTAATGCGTCAAAACTTCACACGGAAAGCGTTATTTTACAGAAATAATCGATACGTTCTCTTATCTTCACCCTTTTAACATTATTAACGCGTGAAACGCATTTTCGTTTGATTGCAATTACGAGAGACGAATCGCTCGGCATATATCCGCATAAGGTACCCTTATTTGGAGTAGAAATATGCATACGCCACGTTTGACAGTATCAATATTAATGTAATAATAATATTTAAATGTAATTATAATTATAATAGAAATAGCAATAATAATTACAGTAATAGTAATAGAATAATAATTATAATAAAATAATAAATCTTAATATTATTATTACAATATGTAATGTAACAATTGTATCGGTAATAATGATAATGATGATGTCAATAATAATAAAATAATAAAATAATTGTTATTACATAATAGTTATAATCATAATAACAACAACAAGTATTCTTTGTCACAATTTGGTTGCAGATTCTTACAATCACAAATATATTATTCATAATATAATATAGTTCGGGATGTTAAATTAAGAAAAAACGTGATAGTGCTCTATTTTTCTTTTCCTGTGTACAATAATTAAAACTATTTGTATTTCTATTATTATTTCAACAGCCAGTAGTATAATAAAGTATACCTTTGAGGTACCTACGTAGTTTCTTTATGGTTAATACTAAATACAATGAAACTCGTATTGAAACGTGACGCCGACACGGATCGTGTACCCGAAAAGACTTATATTTTTTTTTCGATCTGGCTGCTGGCAACATGTACATATATGTCTCTATGTACATTTCGGAAATCGTACCTTTCGTAATAAATAATAACATCGATTAACCGGAAAAGGTATGCTTCGTCTCGAGAGCTCGTTCAAGAAAAATCACGCTTTATCCCATCAATATTTTTCTTTCTTTTTAAAACCCTGTCACAACTTTGTAAAATGTACTGACATTTTGTTCCCGTCGTCATTTAAACCGTGCAAATTCGTACATTTCGGCTCTTTCTTTTATTTTCTTTTTTATCTGTTAAATGCCAGATAGTCAGGTTCCGAAACAAGCAGCGAATTCACTCTGCACTTTTATCTGCCATCGAAAGTAATTCCAAAAATACACACATACACAGTCCATTTTTTTTCTCAAATCAACATCAAGACAATGACTTCTGGCTCCGTCAAAATCCATGAGAGTGTCACGCGTTGCAGTTTTCATTGCATTTAGCTATGCTCGTCTGCATACTGTCTTAACGTGGTATTACATATAATACAATAGTATCCATTACGTATAGAGCATTTTTTCTTATGTATTAGGTGTATCGCATATATCCTCTTCTCGTGTATTCCGCTCTTACTTTTTTATATTTCTTACAACTCAAATATATATTACATACACTTCTTTACTTTGAAGGGGGGCAACCACCAGTCACTCCGACAGCAACTTCTGTAGCAGCGACGACTTTGGATCACCTCGGGCCACCTCTTCCATAGTAGTCTGAAATTGCACCAGAAATCTTATTTAAACTCTGCACAGCAGCAGTATATAGGAATTGTTGTTTTTTTTCTTTGTATATATGCGTGAATGTGCGCGTGTATGTTTTTGTATTTGTATATGAGAACATAGATGTGTTCTTTTGATTACGCAACCAATGAGAGAGTATTAATGAAAAACTGTAAATCTAAGAAAAATCGTTTAGAATTGTAAAATAAATTGCGCAAGAAAAACAGATCGATCGCAAATGTTAATTTAACAGCTATATACTGATTTGCAAAGCAAAAAAAAACAGCACAGAATCATGTAACACAAATCTCAAACGCTTTTCGCTACATAGGCAAAACGACTTGTGCTTCCTTTTTTTTTTTTTTTCTTTTTTCGATGTACTTTTTCAATACGCTTGAGAATAATTCTTCTGCAATTCTATATCATTAGAGGTATATCCTTCATAAAACCTTTTTAATTACGACAAAACTAAATACTGAGCTCATGCATGAAACAAGAGTTACTTTCGAAAAAAAGAGAGTAATACAGTAAGCACAAAGATATGTTGCTTTGCTCAACTGTGAAAAAGCATTACGACCGTTAAAGAAGTATACAAATTATTCGAGTATGGCAGTATATTTTCACACCGAGAATAATAAAGCGCTTTCTACGTACAATATATAAATATATTTTATACACCATCACCATATCTTGAGAAGTAAAAGAATATAAAAAATAAAGTACTCCGACAGACGTCGTCAAGTATGCAAGAGAGAAAAAAGAGATACTTGATAAACCTAAAATATCTCAGCGGAAGGGTATGCAGCTCCACATTGCTCGTTACAACAACTATCTAAACACCGGATTTTTAAAATATCCATTAAGAGATAGATGTACTAATACAAAGCTTGGTTCGAAATACATTTAAATTATGTAGGGCTAAGTAAGATGTTTCTTTATTAATTTTTTTGAATATCTCGAAAATTTTGAGGCTTGGAATGTAGAAGAGAAAGCTGTTATATATATATCTGATATATATTCTGATAAATGTATCCGTAAACACGAGAAATAAAAATTTTAATCATGCACAGCAGTGATAATCATGTCATCCTCTACAAGTTTTACGCTCAATAGACTTTCGGTAATAGAAGAAAAATTATAAAAAGAATAAAGAAAAATAATTAAAGAAAACAAAGGTATTAAAATAACTGAATATCGTGCACAATAAAGTCTTTGAAGCCAAGCAGAAAGGGAAGACAGAGAGCATACAAATAAAAAAAATACGTAAAGTAATTGTCGGAAAAGTGGGTTCTTACCCTGGAGGACGAGGGGGCGGTTCCGGCACTACCAATGGCCCAACTCTTGGCAGAGCCATCGTTAACCAACGCATCACCTAGTGGGGGCATCGACAACGACATACGTGTTACCAAAATCAAAAATTACTTTGTGTGCTTTGTAAAAACGAAAAAATCTTTGCCTCGCTCTTTTGTGTCTTTTATAAAGAAAATAATTACAATCGGGCGTTAATTATTAATTACCGAACGAATTAACTATCTTAAAAATGATTTTTATACGCGCGAGTATTTTCTTATTCGTTTTATCACTAAATAAGCCTGTAATACTTTTTCACAGCCTGACTCTCACAAATTTCTGTATTAACTATCGTACATCTTAAAATCTATTGATAATTTTAATTTTAAATATTTCAGAAGGATGCATATAGCAGAAGAGTATGGAGATTCTATTTTTTATGTAAAAAATGTAGGTTTTTTTATCTAAGTAGGAACTTTATTTACAATACTACACTGAATTCTAGCCTGCCTCGGTTTAATCAGCTATTTTGCGCGAACCAGTATTCACTGGATCAAGAAAATTAAAAAAAAGTAGTTGATTAGTTAATAGGACTGATCGAAGAGTATGTATATACAGTTAATGAGAAATTAAGCTTCAAGACCAGATGATCGAGGCATACCTGCAGACGCCATGTCGTAAGTTAAGCCAAGGGTTTCCAAGTCTTCTTGAGATACCTGAGCCGTCAGGTTATTCTGAAGATTATTCGGTACCCTCTGCTGCTGCTGTTGCTGCATTCGTGCGTCGACAACCGTCCTTAGCTCCTTTCGCACGTACTCGGAATTTATACCACCCGTACTACTTGTGTTACCTGAAAATAGAATTTCGTACTTCAGTCTTAATATTAACGCAGAATGATGAAAATTTGGCGAATTAATCGGCCAAAGTGCGATCCGTGATAGATGACTTATTTGATTAAGTTTGCTTCTCGAACAGTGCAGAAGGATTAATTTACAAAAGACGATGTTATATAAAGTTAACGCTTCTAAATTAATAAAACGATTGCACGATTTTTGGTTTACATACACACGGCACACACATTCTCATTGTGAAACCCCTTAGTTATTTGTGCCCCATTACTGTACAGATGAAAAAAGTTGAGCTATTATTAATCATTACTCGATCATCCAAGATAACATTACAATATATACTGTACATTAATTCACACAAACGAACATTTATAGAAATAAGATGAGGTGACCAAGGATGAGTGATGTAAGCTGTAGTAGCATTCTTTAAACATATGATCTTCTATTTCTTCTTGTTGCTTTCCGGCCAGTTTGCTAAAGTAATGGAAGATCATCGTACTCACGAGCATAAGCGAGACTTTGGTTTTTTTAGCAACGAAAGATACAAACATTTTAGTTTAAGTGCATCAGAAAAACCATGACCCGCGTATCTTCGTGATCACAGAAATATAAGAATTATTTACCTCTGCATCATTGTAACATAAAGTGCATTAGTTACTCTAGATACATGGTATTATTTACAATCGCTACTTTTTTATACTGCTTTCTCGCCGTATCATTAAAATTATTTTAATGACTAGCTGCGTGAAAGAAAATCTTAGCTACAATTTTTTAGATTAAAAAATAAAAAATTTACAAAATGCCTAAGATTTACCAAGATTTTCTTTCAATTATAGATTATTATAGACACAATTTTATGTACAGAGAATTAAACATTCAGAAAATGTACAAATGTTTGTGTTATTTACAGTAATGAGTCGAATAGACCGATGCTGATTGAATGAAATTAGAGTGAGTAGAGAAAAGAATGATTTCCAATGAATATGGTTATAAACATAAGTGCCACTGGTGAACTGCAAAAATGATGAGCCATGCAAAACGTAAATGTCGACGGCGATGAAAAGTCATTGTTCAGTTAGATTGTCATTAGGGATAAATATTGCATTATTTAAAATACATTCAAGAGTCAGTCATTGTCTTATTCTCCGGGAAGTCGAGAAAAACATCACCTAACCAATGGAAGGTACCACGTGCACACGATGAATGAAAGATGGTCGAGCGAACACAGATTATTGGTTATATTTACAAGACTTAAAACTTTATTGTCGCACTGCTTTGCATGTTACTTATAAATATGTATTATTTATAAAGGATGATACAATGCAAAGAAGAACGAAGAGGATATTATTGTTAAAACACGAAGAATAGACACATTTGTGAGCGCCAAAAAACATCCCCTTTAAAATGATGTAATCAAGCTTCGTGCTATTGACATCCGTCAGATCTGCAGTGTGTATATATGAAGGAAATAGAGATGTGCTCCATGTTACCAGTATTCCATGCCTGAGGTTTATATATAAATAATTATAAATTTATAGTCCGGTAAATACAGAAAAAGAGAGGGAGTAAATATGACAATGGTTTCTTCGGTTTCATATAGTAGTCAGTCGGTAGCTGTTGTTGTGGTGATTGTTTTTATACAAGTAGGTTATAGGCACACGTCATGTAACGAAGAGTGGTGGTTGGTGAGGATGATGGCGCAGTGATGGTCACATGACATGAAGAGGTCACATGACTTACCACCTATTTGGTGACTAGCAGGATTACTGGAAGGCGGAGGCCTAATGTCTTGCGCATCCCCAGGCCCCTGATAGAGAGAAACGGACGTCCGATCGTAACAGTACTGACTACTCTGTACGCCGGCGGCGTTGTGGTATAACATAGATGAGTGTTGATGGTTTTGAAAGTGTTGGGTATTGTTGGCGTTATGTTGATTATGAGTCGGTGTTGCGGAGCAACCCGAGAGGGGATGACTAGGCGACAATAGAGGTTGCTCCTTGCTCACTCCGCCATAATGACAGGGCGAACCAACCCCACCTGCAACATTAATTGTGTCTAGGATCTTGCTCCTACGCTTCTCGCGCGGTTTTTTAGCGATTCGATAAGCTGCTTTGCTCTTCGACAGAACGACTGGCGGTGTGTTCGCTCGGACTGCTACAAGACAAATATGAGCTAGTAGGTAATATACTTATGACTGATAAAGAATAAATTTTAAAATAGAAATATAAGACACTATTAAAAGACGTAACTAAGAGCAGCTGAAAGTCTTCAAAATATTTGAGAGTAACTTTGCACCGCTATTCGCCATTGCTGTTTACAAAGATGTATTTTATTGAATCGATAATAAAAACAATTTCATAATTAAAATGTTAAAATATTGAAATATTTATTAAGTTACACGCATTTTATATTAAATTTTAAGAGAATCGTAAAGACAAAATGAGGATTGCTCGTGCAAATTATTAAAAAGAATAGAAAGTTATTATATATTTAATTTAAATTAACATTACATTCACAGAATAATTTTTTTTTTTGTCTACAATGTGAAACATTTTGTTTTTAGAAATACAATTCTAAGAAAAACGATTTACCGTTTACTTTCAATTTTGAATCAAGACTATAGTACACTCACAATCCTGATGTTGTATTACTTAAACGCAATTAAATTGAAAAAACGTTAAAACGTTATCGGTTATTTCTAAGGGACGCTTTATTACCTGGTAATTGCGTCGTAGCAGAGGGTGTAGAGGATGTGCGCTGTAGCTGCCGGTACTGCGCTGAGGGGTTGTTGACATTGGAGTTAGGGACTGGCGGGAACTGACTGGCCGTAGGAGATGCCGGTGGCGGGAAGGCTTCTGCTGGGAAGGGGGACTGTCGCGCCGATACCGGCGTTCCTGGCGACGACATTGACCTCTGCTGCTGCTGCTGTAGCCCTGGTTGCTGTCCAGGCTGCTGCTGCTGCTGCTGTTGCCGTACTTGGGCCACGTTAAACATTCGCGGACTACTGGCATAGTTTCCCTGCAAAGATTAAAATAATAGAAAGATATTTTTTTTTAAATAAAACTCAAATTAATTTATAAAAAAATTTTCAATTTTTAAATTTGAATACATACTTGTTGCGTCACTCGAGGAGACAGAGGTTGAGGGTGCGAAAAAGGTAATATACCAGCTGGAGAATGTGGTGAAAGCCTTGACGGTGCAGAGACTTGTTGACCACTGTTGAAACTGTTATTAACGACAGGGCTGAAAATTAATTGGAAAAGTATTTTAAAAACAATCTTAAAAATAAGAAAAAATCTATACTTATTATAAATCGATACATACTGTTGAGGTAATGTGGCGGGATGAGAATAAGAGTGTGTAAGGCGATGCTGCCCTTGAGGCATCTGGACGGATCCTCCATAACTCGGGGACACTTGTGAATCTGGCACACTGGATCGCTGCAACATCATTGACTACATTAAGTGATACAGTAATATAGTAAAATCAAAGATAATTCTAGCAAAACTCGATTGTTTTCTTACCTGCAGCGAAACGTTTGGAGCTACGGTATTATTTAGAAGACTATCAATATTGTGAATCCCAGTCGCTATTTGGTCCGTAGCTGTCGCATTTGAAGGTATCAGCAATTGTTGTTGCTGCTGCTGCTGTAACAACCTTTGCTTAAGTTGCTGCTGCTGTTGTTGTATCAGTTTACGCTGTTGCAACTGCAATTGTTGCTGCTGTTGTTGTGGCGTAAATTGCGCAACAGCCTGCCGAATACCAGCTTGCTGAGCAGTCATCCGCACTCGAGACTGCGGTTGTTGCTGCTGTTGCGGCTGTTGTTGATACATCGGTGGCGGCTGATAATTATGACTTGACGTTACGGGTGTGTTCGCCAACTACATAAAAAAAAAGATCGTTATGAGCATTCTAAACGGATTTATTATTTTAAATAAAGTAATCGAATCGTTTTAATATTTATTATGTTACGCATCTGGGGAGGTAAAGAATTGGCGAATGCGAGAGTGGCTAGCATGTGCTATGGGGATGCCATTGTATCTCTCATAATGCCTACACTATTCTTTACCATATCCAGACCAAAAATACTACTTTCAGAAATTTGAGCCGGGAATCGGATTACGCTATGATAAAAAAAATCTGTTTCTTATCTATTATATTCTTCATACTTTTAAAAACTTTTGTGAAAACTAAATTATAATATCTTAAAAACAAACTGCGCATAAGTTTAACGAATATATTAAGAATCTCTTATCTGTTCTAAAAAAATTTTGGATTTGAAAAACTCACCGCTGTCGAGTAAGCTGGAGGAGTACCAGGCATCGTAATGTTGGAAGACGTAGGATTGACGGCAGTCTCGATCTGCATCAATGACTCCTGTATAGCATTTATCGCTAGCTTTTCATTTCGTTGTGCTTCCACGGCATCGATTAAACTGGCTATCGCAGAATTGTCTGTAATGCAAAATAATTGTCATTAACGTAAGCTCTTCAGTTATAGAAATTTATTATCAAGCAGTCTTGAAAGAATAATAAATACCTGCAATACCTTCTGGAGCAATTTCTATGACTTGATCTAAGATATCAGAGAGATCTGGATCCAAAGCAGAATGAATGTCCCATGGAGAATGATCCGTACCTGGTTGTCTATATTCTCGATTTCCCATGAAATCCGAATCCATTTGTTCCATTTGTGTCCTTTGTTGCTGAAATTAGAATAGAATAAAATAAATAAATGAATAAAAGTTATTTAAAATCAATAACTAAAATCTCTGAATCTTTCTTCGCAAACTAATCAATAAATATTTTAATAATTTGTTGTTTTGAAAAAACTTTTCTAAAAAGATGGAATATATAGAGATAAATATTTTCTTAATTACTGAGATAATTTTTATCATGGTACTATCAGCATGTATGTAGACTATATTCCTGATTTTCATTATGTTCAAACATTATCGAAAATCAATCAGATCACGATAAATATTGTTATCGAAAAAATTAAAATTGTAGAATCACGAGTACGGAAAATCATAAAAACCGCGTTTCTAAAGCTTATTTATTACTTTAAACACTCATACAAACAGTACGAAAATCCATAGCTTTTTCTAAACGAGGTATGAAATTAATCAATAAATAAATATATTTAGCTACAATATTTATTTACAACAAAGAAAACTATTTATACAATTTTTTCTTTTGCTTAAAAAAAAATCTTCATAGATGATACTTACTAAATGACTGAGGTAGATATTGGTTGTCTGACGAGGTAGTTGTCTAGATTGATTTTGCATAGGCGTCCGCGCAGAAGTCGCGGTCGTCGTTGTCGAATTGCTACCCACAGACTGCATACTCGTCCAGGGCTGCTGTTGTTGCTGCTGCTGCTGTTGCTGCTGCTGTTGTTGTTGCTGCTGTTGCTGCTGCTGTTGCTTACCCAAGACACGTGGCAGCTTGTCTTGAGGCGTAGCAGATATCACAGAGGCGGGTATGGGAGGTATCGTCGCGGGCTGGGTCGGCTGCTTCGCTAGCAGAGACGCCAACATCTTGTTCTTCTCCCAGAGCTTGCTTGGGTTATTCCCTGAGCTACTCGAACTACTACTACTCGCTGTGGAGGTGACCTGCGAACCATCCATCGTTCGCTTCACCGCCACGTTCATGTCTCCGTCTTCAACGGGCCTCTTTTGGCCAGAACCCAGACCTACGCTACCGCTGTTGTGATCACCCTGTGACGACGACGGCGAGGCGTTGCGAAAGCCAAGACTTCTCAGCAGAGGATCGTCCTTTTGGTTTTTCTAAATTAATTAAAAAAAAAGCAGATTAAGACAATTTTGATAATGTTTCATAATATTCTATAATGAGGCAGTAGAAAGAATTAGTGAAAAAATAATACTATATCTGTTAAAATAAAAAAATTAGAATTATCAAAGAACAATATGCAAATGATTTATTTTTTAAAATTTTTATCTTTCGATTATGTTTAAAATAATATGATATATTATTATCATTTTTTATTATTGTAAAACCATAGATAATTTGACTTCTAAAGGTAACAAATTATATTCATACTCCTACATTCGATAGGTATACCTGAAAGAAACGGATTCTTTTAGGACGTGACTCAATCGTGCAATCTCATTGAACAATTCTGGTATATTCATTGATTGATTGCAGAATTTGAAAAACATTTTAAAAGAATCTTTATCCTTCAGGAGTCTATAAAAGTTTGTTTTGAATTCATATATTATACCTTATAAAACACACACAAAACTGTTTCATAAATTGTATAAAGTGACGATAAACATTAAGATAAAAATAACCGATTGTTTTTAATTATTCTTAATTATAATTATATTTAAACTTATCTACTGGTTTATCATAAACAAAAAATTCAATCTGTGACAACAGTTTTTGTAAAAATTAAATTTAAATTAATTTAAATTTAAATTTAAAACATTAAATGTAAATGCATTAAAAAAAGTAAAAATTCATTTATCACTCATGTATTACCTGATCTTGAAGCTTTTTCTCATCTTCAGGATCCTTTAAGAGCTGCGTGAGGAGTTCGTTTCTTTTCTTTAAGCCTGCCCGCGTTTCTTCGTCATCATCATCATTCTTTTCATTCAACAACTACAACAAAAGCAAAATTCATTCACATACATAAGGTTTTATTTATAATAAAAGCGATTTAAACAAGAATTTTAAACAAACCTGCAGTAGCATATTGTTGCCGGGACCGACATTGGATTTGTGCTCGTGCTGAGCAGATTTGGACTGCACTGGTTGGCCAGGACTATTTCGCATGCCTTTCGGCCCTGTGCTATGATCCGTGGCTCCGGCGTGGTAGTCATCCTCGTCCTGCTGATTCAACAGTATCTTGAGTATCCTGTTCGACTGACTGGGCTTGTCGGCCTCGGGACCAGCCTGGCCGCTCGCTCCAGCGCCGCTATCCTGGCAGCTGTCATCGCTCATACTGCTACCCTTGGTTAGCAGGTTCCGCAGCCTTCCAGACTCGGTCGACATCAAGCTACTCTGTGGTTGCTGTTGAGACTGCTGCTGTTGCTGGTGCTGCTGTTGCTGTTGCTGGTGCTGCTGCTGGTGCTGCTGCTGTTGATGCTGCTGCTGATGCTCGGACTGCTGGTCCTGCTGCTGCTGCTGCTGCATCGGCCCGTTGGACCGGTGGTGATCCATGTGCGGGCTGGGTTGGCTGGACGGCAGTGCCGCCGCACCGAGGCTAGCCGTCTGCGTCTCCTGTAGCGGACTGAAGGGGAAGGAATTACTAAAGGCGTGGGCCGTGCTGGGGCTGAAGGCGCGCAGGGGACTGCAATGCGAGGTCGCCTGAGCACCGCCGGGCGAGGCCGTCGAGACTGAGCCCACGTTCGGCTGGGATGGCGGCCTCGAGCCGGCCGAGTGCTGCTGCTGCTGCTGCTGTCCGCTGTGCTGACTCGTCCTGGACTCGGGCCTAACGTTCTCCACCGCGGCCCAGAAGGGCGCCGCGCCGTCCAGCTCTAAGGTCGAGCTGGGGAAGAGGTCGAACTCGAGATCCATGCTGGCCGCGTTGAAGTGATTGAAGCCGCTCGTTGCCGACGGACCGCCCGTGGTGTCCGTCGTGTTACTCGTGTAACCGCCCATTGCCGAGGAGGAGTTGCGGCTCCCGGAGGTGGACGAGCTCGATGACGAGGAGGTGGTGAGCTGGCTCACCTGGCCGTTGAGCTGGCCCGCCACCGACATCAGCGGCCCGCCCACGTTATTGTTATTGTTAGCGCTATTACCGTTACTACTATTGCTCGACTGGCGCGCGCCCGGATGCCCCGAGCAGAGCTTCGAGCTGTTGGAAAGCTGACCACCCTCGTAAGGCGTCAAGTCATTGTCCCTGAAGAGGAGCATAAAACACGGTTCTCGTCAGTTTTTTTTCTTTAATATTTTAAAATCTTGCTATATTTATGATAAAGATTGTCTGATTTTACATTGAAACATTGATGTTTTTTAAACGTCTAGGATATGAGAAATACATTTATACACACGTTCAGAGTTTTGTAATCTTTGGTCTTTATTCGTCTTGGCTTTTGAAATTGTAAGCGTTGTAGCTAGTAGTGCTTGTTGGAATATATACTTTTATTTAATCAAGTAAGTTTAAAGTGCTTGGATTCTGATGGATGCATAATGGCTTCGAACTTCAAAAATGGATAACTTCAAGAGATTATATCATTAAAAGCAAAATCTTGATACCTATGATACGTTTGAAAAATTATGTTTCATTACAACACTTAAAATGCCTTAAGTTATTCAAGAATTTGTTATTATTATTATGCAATGGTATGTTAAAAACTTCAAAAGTATTAAAAGCTAATTTGTATTTGAATCGTAAATAGTGCAATCGTGTATATTTTTCATTAACAACCAATTTAAGCTGTCATGTATATCCACGCATAACTACATTTTAAAAAGTATACTCTCAACTTATTTACACAATGTCTTCAAGCGATACTATGCTTGTGTACCCAATGATGTAGAAACTAATGTATAATCGGAAGTAATTATAACGCGTAATATTTGACAAACTATTTTCATGTTTAACCATTTTTGAAGCTCACAACATTGAGACACAATCAATCAAATATAATTCAATTTTAATTATTATTACCATTTTTAGTAATGCTATTAGCGTACGCCTAATAGCAAAAGTAAATATAAATTTGTATTTAATATGGATAAAATATAATATAGAAATATAATATTAGTTTTATTTTGATAAAATAATTTCTAATTAATCCAAATCTTATTTTATTGTACCATGATGATTTAAAAAAATAACAATCATAGAACACCAAGCAACAAGAATGTCGTTTTTATGAAGACCAAAAACTCTGTGTTTATATTTACGTGTGCATAATGATAAGACACATAAAATGTGAAAATGAGACTTGATGAGATGATTGCAAAACCAAAAAAACACTATTTTTAGTCATAGCATGTGAATCTCTATTAAAATCAGCTGCAGGTGTTAAATATATATTGAGGTGATTAGATTTTGGCTTGTTTTGTTTGTTAGAGGGTTTATGAGTACTATTTACAATAGTGCTAATGTAAATCGGAGAGTATATTTGAATTAAGTGAAAAGATTAGAAGTGTGTCCTTGTCCAAGAGTGGCCAGTCTCCATCACCGACGATTATTATCCCTTTCCCCGAGTAGCGCATGCGTTTTTCGCGAAACTCCTGATGTTAACATCGCATTAATACCCACGGATTGTGCTGCGCGAATAAAGAGGCAGTGCGATTTGTCAAGAGGATTATGATGTCGAAAGAACGCGCGACGCGGTGAGTGTAGAGTCATATTGTTGAACTCAGCAGTGAACAGTGCAGCTCGTAAACTGTTTTTGTTGTTAAGGGGAGTGGGGGGAGGGTATTGCCACCAGCCCTTAGAAATTAATTTAATGATAAGAATAAAAGCAAAAGTATAATTATCATGCAGTAGTTCGTGAACACTTAGAAGCTTGTTAATGAACGGATGTTATGTGAATGTTAACGTTGGGGTTTTCCCTTGTGCTTTCAGTGACAATGCATTCTACTCATGTTCTGAGAATTATAATTTAATTGATTTAGCAAGTGCAGTGCTGATTTAAAAAATCGAAATGCTTTTGTCGAGCTGCATAAGGGAAAACAATTTCTCACACGTTAATGAAAAATGATATCAAAATGATGATTCCCTATACTCACTTAAATATAGAGTTTGTGGCCATTATGAAGTCCGCCTCGCGCCCATTCGTCACGCTTGCCTTGAAAAGCTTTGACTTCGTTTGAACGTTGAGGAACTTATCCGAAGTGATGAGCAGCCGATATATCGGGCTCATACTTTCGCCGAGATGAAGCGCATCCTTCAAATGTGTATTTAGCTTACTGAGATCATGCGGGTGGCACAAGTCCTGGATCTTCGTGTTGATCAGGTCCTATATTTGACATACAAAAAAAATATTTATTTAGTAAAATATTTGATTAATGATATTATACTGTGACAAAAACAAGTTAGATTTGTCGACTTTTACAATTAGGATTATTGCTAACGATTATCTTCCTATATATATTTTTATTTTTCATTTAAAAACTATTATGACAGTGAAATTCTTAAAAATCAATATGTATCATTAAATAAAAATAAAATAATAATAAGCAATGCTAATGAAATGATATGTTTTTAACCTATTGACTGCTGGAACGCTTTATACCAATTATCTATTTCATATTGACACCAATTAAATACAGTATAGCATGCACTGCGGACATAGAGCTTAATAGCAGTTGAATTCATAACGCTTAATTTCAACGAACATTGGGGTAAAAACTACGTTTATGATTAATCTATAATTACATAATATTTTATATGAATTCGGATGTCCGTTTATAAATAAGCTTATCTATTTTAACCTTCTATAAATAAAGCATCAAGTCAACTTCTTCAAGTTTTTAAAATCTTTATCTATTCACAATTGCCAATTCTTAATTTAGAAAATTATGCTAATATATGATTATTTTCGGACAATGAATTCTTATATATATTTTTTACAGTGCTTCAAAATTTTAATGATATGCCGTTAGAATAAATTATGCCGTTTCTTCACAACCTCGTAATAATATCGTCATTACAAACAAAATCACCCTTGTAGACCAAAATTCGATAATCGGTATTCTGAGAACTACTAAGCACAATTTAGTTCAAAGTTAGAATGTATAATGTGTGAACATCCGCGTGTAAAATAGGCCCACATTGTTCAGCGTAGTTTACGAAATCTTCGTGTTTTTTTTTAAGTGAAGGACTAAAGTGGTTGGTTCCAAAGAACCATATTACAGATAATAGTGAATTTTTTAGTATTTTTTAAAATAAGCCGAGGTAAGACATCTCCTGAGTTTCTTTTGTGAATCTGACAAAAATCTTTCTGCGGCGGTTTTCTGATACTATGTGCAAATAGAATTAATCCTCAATTTAAAATTTTTCAAATCCTCAATATTTTTTATTTTGTTAAAACAATAAGAGTTCAAATAATCCATCGAATTTCGTCTTATACTAATGCAGTAAAATTGCTTCTTTTTATAAATTTTTATATACGAAATTACAATTACAGAAATCATATGCTTTAAAATGCCGATTGCCTCAAGCCGATATCAGACTGCACGTTCTATCCTCTTAAAAGCATTTTTAAAATTTTCTCTGAACTTTCGCCCAATAGCGCCTTATCTCTTCCCGACGCAGGCCCCAAAACTATGCTCACACAGAGAAAACGGGCATGTGCATATCAGCAGGGCAAACTTCTACACGAGCGTGTAAGTGTATTGTGCATGCGATGGCATATATGGGTAAATGTACAAAGCGATGGTGATCAACAAATTCGGAAGCAACATAATGAGACAGCGTGCGTGTATATATAAGCAGCGTGTGCGCTCCACCACAAAAGCCAATGTTTAAGTGCAGAAAGGACGGTACACAGAAAGACAGCGAGGAACACATGTATATAGAGTAGCAAGCGGATTGTGTGTCGGCCGAATATGAAATGACAGATGAGATGCGAGCGGTTTTGTGTATGTACATATAGATGCGTGAGCTGCAGAAGAAAGCGGGAGAGGAAGTACAGCACTCTGGCACTCTCTTTCTCTCTCGCCGAAGTGCATAAATCACGGGCAATTAGAAAGAGAGGCCGCGGGTACACGCGGCCAAAAAGCAATAGCAACGTCGTCGGCGATATATCGCAGCGCCTTTCATCTCTCTCTTTCTCTCTCACCTTGTTGCTTAGGTACTTTGAGTAAGAGTGCGAGAGCCAGCTGGTGTCGACGGCAATGATCTTGCCGCTCGTGTCCAATTTGAAGGTAAAGTAGCCGATGCGCTTCTCGTCGAGGGGTATGCGCCTTGCGACGCACATGACGCAGGGCCCGATGTCCGAGGACTCCGAGGCGCCGTCGTTGCCGGCGCTGTTGCCCGTCGAGCCGCTGCCGGCTGACTCGTTGAGGCGCTCGCCGCCTGTGCTCGCGCCAGAAGTGGCTCCGTTGCTCGGCAGCAGGGCCGAGCAGATCTGCATCGTCTCGTACTTTGATACGCGTTGCTGCTTCTCCTCCATAGTCTCCTCTTTGTCATCGGGAGGCTTCACCAGGAAGCGACATTCGAAGGTACGGTTGCGCGTCTGGGGCTGGGACTCGCTCGACCAGCCTGCTGCGTGACACACATACATGCTTTTGAAAACCCGCGTCAACCACGCGCGCGCGCGCGCGCTCCGCTTTTTTCTTGGAGCGTCGGTAAGGAGGGTGCGATGTGGGGCTGATTTACGCGAGGATTTTGTTAGATTGGCCGAGCTCTGCCGACTGAAACGCCAGTGGATGTGGCGATTTTCACGTGATTGGAGAAAAGGAGCTTTTGCCTTTGCATTGTTTACGTATAAAGGTGATTACGTAAGGTTATTTAGTAAACGTTTCAGAGTTATAACATTTATAACTTCATTAATTAAGGAACGAATCTAAAACAATTTTTTTATCAGCTAGTACCGCAAAATAATCATAAATAATTTGATTATCAATGTTGTTAAAAGATAAATTTTTATTTGAGAAAAATAAAGGCTATAAATTGAAACTTTAGAGCTTGCAATATTATTTGCAATCTGAAAACATGATTCTTTAATACCTTTGACATTGTCACTAGTTTCTGGCCTTTTCACATTCTATTTTAAACAGTTCATCTCTATTAATATTCTGCTTCAAAGATACTTCAGCGGCATCGCCGATCAATTTGAAAAAATGTAATATAACCAGTTTTCAGGTTTCATTTAGACATTTTTCAGAGATTAAGTTACGTTCAAAATAAAAACTAAAACAATTAATATTAGGCGCTTTTAGCTTGCGGTAAAAAAAAAACAAAAGATTATTTATCGTTTGTTTATTTACAATTTTTTCTCGCCATTATTTTTATAGCATCAACGGAAAATTTAAAAATTAAATTCACTTTCTGAATGTTTATTCTAATTTAAATGGGATTATTTTTTTCAAGCCGCTCTTATTAGACTTTCAAATTTTACTCATCCGTTAAAATAGCCAATTCTTTCGACAAAAATTTTTGAGAGCGGATATTGCCGCTCACTCTTAAAATAAAATAATTATTTTTAACGTTAACCGGCACTATCTAGCATTCAATTTTCCTCCCATTAAACAATCGACGGCGAATACGCAAAATTATTCGTAATATGCAAATCCGTGTTTTTCTCAAGTTAGCTTTGAAAAAGATTGAAAAAAAGCATAAACATCGCGACTGCAAGTATTAAACGAGCTGCCCGAAAAATGCCGAGAAAACAAGTTTTTTCTTCCATCTGTCAAAAATTGACAGACTGGCGCGCGCAGGCAGGTAGGTAGATAGATAAAAAAAGAAAAAAAAAAGGAGAGAATTCGTATAGTGTTGGCAAGAGTGTGGAAGATGCGTCTGCTTACCTACTGACATCGGCAAAATGTTAGGCATGAAGTTGTTGTGATCTCCGTGGTGAATAATATTATAAATATCCTTCCCGAGCACATCGTTCTTCGTGTAATTAATATACTCAGTTATGTTGTCCGTCACGTATTCCACGCGGCCCTCAGTGTTTACAACGAACAGAAAGCCATCTAACGCCTGTAAAAGACGAAAAGCAGATCCTTTCTTCATTATCATCGCACTTCACTATTCCCTCTCCCCCCCACAACACTAACGCTCAAAAATCATCAGGCGAGCACAATCACAAAAAAAAAAGAATCGACGCATTATCCTCAGCCCGCAGGAATAAACAAAAAGGAGCTCGCCAGAGGCTCGAGACTCGCGGCGCCGTTGGCCAGCGTGCGACACATGACGACGATAAGGCCCGCTCTGCACTGGCAGCACGCGCGCGCGACGTGTGGAAAACGAGCGCCGGCTCTCTCGCTCTACGCGCACGAAAAACGAAGAACAAAATAAAAGAGAGAGACACACACTCGCGAGCGCTGATTTCGTCGCGGGCTAATTAACGTGCACGCTCACACGTATTCACACAGAGAGACAGAGAGAGGCGACGTGCGTGTGCGAGCGTGTACGACGCGATTATACGTCGGGAAAGAAGCGCGCGAGCCTAAATGTAAGTCGCGTGCGGCATTTCGGGGACAAGCCGGCGCGACCAACGCGCTATCTTTGTTCCCGTAATCGCGGCTGGCTCGGACTGCTGCTGCTGCTGTTATTTACCGGCGGATCGTCGAAAAATTTTCTTGCGGAGATCGCGAGAGAGAGTGAAAGTAACGCGCGAAGAGGAGGAAAAAAGTTTAGTGCTCCGCGCGTGAGTAAGCGCTGATTATCAAGCGAATGACATATATATGTCGAACGAGCGCGAGCTCGCCGGCTGAGAGAGATACGGAGCAGCGCTTCCCGGAGATAAGATGCCGTGGAAGACAAAGAGGAGGTTTTTCGGATGCTTAAGAATTTTCCGATTTTCGAGCGGTTTGTGTCGAGTGGTTTTTTTCTTTTGCGCGGATTAAGAGCGCGAGTGGACGTTGAACGTAGAGTTACGTAGTGAACGTTTGATCGTATGTTTTATACGTTTAGATCGATCTTTATGTCGCAATTATGAAACTGAGATTTTTTAGAGCAGTTACGTAATTTGTCGGCTTAATAATCACGTATGCTGAATTCTCAAGCGCAATGAAATGAAAGTCAAGTAATTATAGTTGTAACTGAGAGACTTGATAACTGCACATTAGCATTTTAGTAGGTCCGCTCTATGTAATCTGAAAAATGTTTGTGACATTGCTTAATATTTCGCTTTTGATGTAATGATTGTTAGAGTGTCGAACTTACGCTAATTTATTAAAACAATATGTACATGATAATTTTAGCCAGAGCAAGTTAATTAATCAGTAATTTTACGATAAATTCCTTACATGCACTGTAACTATTTTAAATGTAAATATTTTCTTTAAGATCTCTGAAAACAGACGGCAAGGCTGACCAATTTTACTATACTGATAAATTATATATTTTTAGTCACACGAACATAAAAAAATCATTAAATTTTAAAGCAATTACAGATCTCCATTAGGCCGAGTAAAAAACATAATTATTCAAACTAAAATTTTTATTCAAGAATTTATTGAAATTATTTGCAGCTTAAATATACTTTATTTCTCGATAAAATTTCAGTAAGTTTAAAACATTTGGAATTTGTAATGACGGAAAGTTAAATAAATGATTTTTCAACTTATTAAATGACATCCAAAATTTTTCTTTTCTTTGCCTTATATTAATTTATAGATTTTTAGGTTTAGTAAAATAGATTTAAAATTTAATAATTCTTTAAGTAATTCAGTTGGAAATATTTGAAAAAAAAAATCTACTTTAACTCAGGTGATTTGGTGTTGTGATTTGCCAAGTGGATCTTCAAGCACTACTTAATTTTCTATCATTATCAATCATTTCTCTAGTCATACTTTCAACTTATACCTTTCTCATTCAAAGTTAATGATCCGTCATTAAGTAATTTAATCATAATTCATGGCTTTCGAATAAGCGGATCAAACTATCAACTATTCAAAAATAGATCAACCTTACCAATCCGCTATCTTCTTCTCCCAATCTATCCACTACCCAAAACCATTCATTATCCCAAAAAAAAATTGGTAAACCGCGCTCACTTCATAACTTTACTGAACGCCAGCAGAAAAATAAAACTTACTCTGCGCCTCATTATCGGTAATGCTAAGCAAAACAAAGTGCGTAGAGAGAAGACCGGCGGCTCTCGGTGCACGCCAAAGCCCTATTACTTATGCGTGGGCGCCGAGCGTGCGTTATGTGTTTATTTGCAAAAGAAGCGTGCGCGCGCAATCTAATGGGCCTATATCGATGCCTGGCGTGCACGCGCCCGTCGTATATATTCTCTTCCATTAAGAAGTCACGCGGGGGATAGTTCAGCCCTGCAAACACAAGCGACAATCTGTGAGCTCTCTCGGTAAGATTGTGTTGTCGTCGGAGATTCTGTTGTGCCGAGCACATTTCATTATCGTGCTCGTTTCTTTCGGCACGCGCGACGAGCGTTTGTGACCCTTAGATTCCGGGATGGCTCGATTGAAGGATTTTTTTTGTGATTGGTTTGCGATTTTTTAATGAAGAAATTTTGTTACATTTGTTAAGTTAATAAAGAAAATAAAGAGTCATTGGAATTACAAAAAAAATACTTTTGTGTATAATTAAAATTGTAAAGAAAATACATATTTAAATATAGCAAAAAATAAGTCTACACGTGCTATTATAATTCGAAAGATTAGATAAATGAACAAAAATTAAAAAAAAAAAAAAAAAATACTAACTAGAATATAAAAAGCTATAATTATTAATTAAGATAAAAGCATCGCTGCCAGTGTGCCTTTTTCCACTCTAGTTTATTATCTAACATTCAATTCGAAAAACTATATACATTTTTAATTCTGAAAGCGCGAAATTCGCTATCGTATAAATTTCAAAATTACACCAGTCAAGAGCATTTCGGTCGTCCCATTTTTTAGTTATCTGTGCTGAACCAATCATATTGAAACGCCGAGGAAGAATTATTTTGTAAGCTTAATTTAAATCATCTCGACGTCTCTTTCATGCATATTGACACTGACACTTCTATCTTAAATGAGAGCGTGAATATTCGCACAATACAGACCTCAAGCAAAATAGGACCAACTTGATCGTTGGAGAGTATGTTAGGATTCGACGAAGATACTTCTCCTTGCTGCACAGCATGACTATTGGAGCCCGTTTGTTGATTGATGTGCCGAATCTGGAGAAAAAAAAAGAGATGTCTTAGAATGGATGTGAAACGGTGATTTGCTTTTTTTTCGCGCATGCTTAAAAACTACTTTTGGATGGCCGAGCAACAATAGGTGTCAAGATAAAAAAAATATAAAAATTAAATTGCTCAATATACATATTCATGGTACTTTGTTATAGTATAACAAAGGACTACTGTAAAAAATTTTCGTTATCTCTTGTTAGTATAATAGTGAGAGCGAAATAGAAATATATTAAAAGAATATTAACTTTTCATTCTAATTTTCGTAAATAAAAGATTGAATGAAACTAAATTTATTTTAACCGTAATTAAGTATATATTAGTACTTGATACATTAAGGGCACGAGATAGGAAAATTCTGGCTCAAGAGTGACAGTAGGTCGGTCGAAAAAGCAAAGCTATTCATGCCCTTGGTACATAATATACTATTTTGACCCTCCTGACGCGAAATAGCATATTCTAGCCGGAGAGTCAAAAACTATTATATGTACCAAGGGCGTTAAGGGGATTCGTGTCCCTAGTGTGAGTTCTCACACTTGGGCTGGTAGTTCGTATTTTGTGCTCCTGGTACATAATTTAATATTTGTGTACATATAAATCGATGAAAAATTGATGCGCTTGCTCATCTTTTAGTAATATGATTAAGTTAATAATGTGGAACGACAAATATGTTAGAAATACTTTATAAGATAATAAAACTTCTTTATTTTTATAAACTGTCAATTATTTTATACTAAAATAAATTTGTAATGTAATCACTTAATAGTAATGCTTTCAATATTATTTATACACCAATTAACTATTCATACCAAATTAATGAAAGTAATAAATTTATTAGAAATACTTGGAAAGTGATTGTCTAAAAATGAACTTCTTTACTTAGAACAACTGTGTTAAATTTCCGATAACTCTATGAACGTTTTATGAAAAAGGAAAATAAAACTCTCAAAAACACTGAAAACTCAATTTTGAAAAACGGTCTAAAGCAGTTGTAAGGCCACTATAACCCAAGCGCACAACACTACAAGAAAACCGAAAAACCGTAAACGCCAACGTCTTTTGCATTATCAGAGCATCACGATAACATCATTGAGTCATATCTCGGGGTCAGAAACAATAGTGTAGTAACCGGTAATAACAGCAAAATTTTGTCATTTTTTTTTTCTACTCCGGTTATCAGCTCTCGGCGCAAAGACAGAAATTCAAAAGCTCGTAAAAACGATGCGAGAGCGGCTTATGAAATCGCAATGAATTTCCTCGCGAGCGCTCGATAACATCGGCCGAAACTGTCGCTCGAATAACAACGATAATGCATTATAAATAGAAGTACTTAAAAATTTACTACAGTTCACGCCTCGCGAATTAAGATAACGCGCCCGATGCAATTTACTTTAACAGTCTCCCTGCCCAAGACGCAATAAACAAACATCTCTTAATTCACGCTAGAGCAAGCCGAGCGAGTCATCTCCCAGGCATCTACATCATCTTTGGCATTATTATTTCCAGCATTCCCACCCACAGCCCGGAGCTCTAGCTCCATTACTCCGAGGAAGCAACGATCTATCGATCGTCGCCGCGAGTCACAGCCGAGCATTATCTATCAGAGTGAGAGAGAGAGAGAGAGGAGGGGGTATAATCCCGGAGTGTCGGTAGCGGTCCGACATCTTCTTTTAAAAGTCGTCGCGGGCCGTTCCTCTCTCTGACCTCGTCTTCGCGAGAGGCGAACGCCAGAGAGTGGCAGTGCGCGAGGGGAAAAAAAGGGGCGAGAAAGAGAGCGACGAGCTGTTGCAGCTCTCTTTCTCTCTCTTGAGGAAGGAAGCACGGGAGCGAAAAAAAGATACGAGTGTGTATATATACAGATATATATATATATATATAAATAAGGGGAGGGAGCAGGTCGTTAACGGCAGTTCCTGCGTTACCAGCAGAAGAGAGTTCACGGTCAGGCTTGGCTGCAGCCGGCTCTCGCTCTCTCTCTCTCCGGGCGCGCTTGGCGTTGCTGCGGGGAAGGCGACCTTGAGCTCGTATTTCCCGCGGCCGACAGATCGCGTCGTAATCGCAATGAGTTAACATGTGGCCTCGAAAAGTCGGTGACTCCGAGAGAGGCTCGGGCGACGTTGCCGCTACTACTGCTCGGCCTCTCTCTCTCTCTGCTCGCTTATATTCGGCTCTGCGCGCTTTTCGCGCGAGCTGCAGCCACGGGCCCTCCTCTCTCTCTCTCTCTCTACATGTCCGCGGATTCTTCCGGCCTCCTTCCTGCCTCTCCCCGAGACTCTTCTGGGTACACAGCTCGCCTGTGTAGAGGAATTACTTCTCGTGCGGGCTTCTTACGTCGCGCCACGGGGCGACTCGCGCGTACCACCCTTTCTGAATTTTCTATGGATTTTTCATCCCTCGAGGACGGGGCGGCCTGCTGTATATACTTTTCCTCTTTCGCGAGCGCGCGCGGAGAGAGAGAGAGACGAGTGGCGGGTTCGTTGAACCCTCCGCGCGTCCTATCTATGTATAAGCTCTCTCTCACTTGCGCGCGCGCGTCTCTCCCTCCCTCTGTGTGCGCTGGTGTGTGTATGTGTGTCTCGCGAGAGCCGCGACGGGGGTTACTGTGCGCGCGGAAAGAACGGAGAGGCGCGGGGAGAGGTGAGCGTGTGCAGAAGGTAGGCAGAGAGAAACGGCTCACCTGTTCGACGGTTCTCTGGAGAATCTGACATTTGTCAGTCTTGCCAGAGCTCATGTCCGTGGCGGAGATCAGCTCGGCAAGCTCATCGATGTAGAGGTTTTCCTGGGTCCGTCGTCGTTTCTCGTTAAGGCACTTGTTACTGAAACAGAAAGGTTACGCCAGAGATTAGTCGATAATGTCGCGATGCGATTTTAAGCTGGGTTTAAGCAAGGTGCTAAGTAATTTTTAATTAACCATATGAAAACGTGGCAGATCTACTATTAGCAGCCGTTACAAAAACATAACTGTCAACGACGATAACCAAAAAAAAAAAAAAAACAAAACCTCCTTTGATCCCAAAATTGCAGCTCAAAGAGCCGAGCGCCGTCCTCCTCTCGGCCAAACGGCGCGAGAGAGTGAAAGAAAAGAGAAGCGAGAAAAAAAAAGCGGAAAAACGCTCGGTTCGCGCAATGAAGGCGCTGACACGGCCGCCGTCGGTGCGCGCATATATCTCGCCGCGCGTCGCGCTCGGAATTTCTATATCGACGGCGTGCAAAAGCGCGCAAGAGAGACGGCGAAAGGAGAACGAGCCGCGCGCTCGCGCGCTGCCTTATCTTATCGGAGGCGCGCGAGCTTTCTCTCTCACTCTCACGCTCGAAGCGCGGAGAATGCACTTTTCATTCACGCGAGAGTAGCGGCTGAAAAGTGCATTGCTGAAAATAAAACGGACTGCGCCGGAGCGGGGGAGGAAGAGCTGGGATTAATTGGGATGCTGGCGTGGAACGGCGCGGGGTATTTTTGAGTTTCTATGGTGGGGTTGGAGGTGTATGGGGGAAGGTTTTTTTTTTGTTTTGGGTTTGTTGGGATTTTTGGAGTTGGAGAGGGAGGGATGAGAGAAGGCTGTGAGTGCAGATGTCTTGGTGGACGGGGATTTGCGAAATTGCTTTTTTTAATGAACGGTTTATTTATAATTTAATTATGGTGATGAGGACGTTATTTACTGATCGTTTCACTCCTAGTTTACTAAATTACACAAAGCTATATATGCTCCTTTCAGCTGTCTTCGCAAACGTATGATAAAATCTTTCTCCATAAAAGAATGCAAATGAAAATGTTTTCAATTTTTAGTTATGTAAATTATTGCAAATTTCAGTACTGTAAAAGTGAAAGGGGCTATTTTAATTAAAGAATATATGAATTTTTACGCAATGTCTCATTTGTTTACAAATTAATTAGTAACGACCAAAGTAATATCACAGATTTAAGTCAAAAGCTTCAGAACAAAATGTATTCAAAGTAAAAATTTAACGAAAAGTTAACTTGGTTAATGAAATAATAAAGTTTATTTGCACCCGATGAAAAAAAAAATTTGAAATCGTAATCTGTACTTTTGTATTTACCACTAATCGCAAATCATGATAATTGCCACAGTAGTTTTAAACTCAAAGTACACAATCAGTTGTGTTTTTGTATTTATGCATAAAATAATTTCACTTTATTATACTAAATAACTGTTTTTACTGCAAGAGTGTCGTGCTTCTGACTCACACATTTTAATAAAAGCCTGGAAGGTATATTCTGGCATTAAATTTTGAAATCAGCTAACCGCAATTTTCTCGTTTCTTTCTGCGAAAGTGAAACTATTTTTAAATGCCTTAAAACTGTCACAACGAAGAGAATAAAAGTAAAGAATATAAGTAATAATTAGCAGCATTATTTAAATCTAAACCATGATAATTCGTAATTTTGTAGATTATTGATCTTTTTACTTAAAATACGTAAAAGTTTGTATATAAAATTTAAAAAATGTAGATGTCAGTGTATTTTATAAATGAAAAAATTATAAAGTTAATTTAACACGAATAAATATTTATACACTGTAATTAGCGATGAGTATGTAAAAAATTATTTATATATTTTTTTTAAAACATATGAACTGAGTACGTATAAACTGATATTCTAAAAAATTGTACCAAAATATTTGAAAAAAATGAGGATTTTAAACTTATTCTTTCATGACTTTACGTGACTTGTGAACTTACAGAATAATTTCTCCTGTAGTAATTATTTCACTTGGATTAACGTTGAGATAGCAGAAATAATAAGTGGAAGATGCCATGTATTCATGTTAAATTTCATTTTCTTTTTTGTACAAAGTAAACTAGAAACTTTCAATTAAAACGTACAAACAAAGAAAATATTATTTAAAATCAAATAACTAGCTTCAGTAGAGAATTTTTCTTTCTCAATTAAACTTAGATATTTTGACTTTTTTCTATCTACACTTTATACAGTCAACAATTTTTTTAGAACTGTTGATTTTATGAACAGAGATAAGCTTTCCTTAAATAAAAATTGCAAATATGTTAAATAATATCTTAACACAGTCATAAAATGTTATAATTTTTCTGTAAAAATAATTTCATCATTGCCTTGATTTATCGTAATACTATCATAAGGAGATAAATGACAAATTAAATTTCTAATCAATTCGATGTTAAAATAACAAAATGATTCAATTGCGATTGTCAGAAAAGTAAACAAATAATAAAGAAACTCGTGGAAGTTTTTCAACTCAAATAGAAGAAATGAACATTTTGTAAAAAGATTTTACTATTTCTCAGATATTTAAAATCATTACATCTACCAGATTTAATTTATTAGTAAACAGTTATAAGATTTTAATGAAATATTTCATTTAAAGTAATAATATATAATAATATATTCCAATGTAATATTGAAATAGATTAGTTGAGTAAATTAAATTGTAAATTTAATATATATGTTACAATAAAAAATAAATTAATGTAAAACATTGTATTTTCTTAATTTTTTGTTTAAAAGCAGCCGTTTTATTAAAGTGAGTTTTTTCTCCAAATGACTGCGATTTATCATTCTGAGATTTAACACGCACGATATCTATTATTTGTTTTCCACCAGTTATCTAAGAATAATTGTACCAAGATTGTAAGAAATCGAGTGCATACAAAGTAATTCTTATATTAACAAACACATGTAACGCATAAGTTACGCATGCGGTGATAGCTTCTTCAACATTTATCAAAGAATAATTATTGGAAGTGCTCTCCCTTGACCTACATTAAAGCGAATTACAGTTCAAATTTCATTCCACTTATCGCATTATACTTGGGGTAGATACCGCTTAATTTAACTGTTATACGCTTTAAATCCAAAAAGAATGTCGTTTGTATGGTTTGAAGACTAATCACCTTAACTGTGTTAAATCGTGTTTTTCTAGTTCAGATTTTTATTTTAACGTGCAATTGGCAGGTAAAATTTAAGCTGATTCTAGATTTAGAAATGAAAGGCCATTAAAAGTTAACGATTTTATAAAGCCGGTGACATTCACAAATAGCTTTCCTCGCTCTGCTAACTACAAATTTGTTGATGTTTACATACGAAAGTGAATCTACGCGTAAAAAGGTCTAAGGCTTATTTCAAAACAGTTTCAGCTATACCAAGCAGAAAAAAAAAACAACTCAAGACGTCGAGAGAATTTGCTTCCAGTCTGGTAATTCCAAACTGGCCAATATTACGTTCATACCATATTAAGGAGAACCTTAATAAGATTCATTAAAACTTTCATTTTTGCAGAATTAAATTAATGGACATTCCGTTTTGCTTTATTTATTCTCACGAGACTCTACGAGCTTACAGTGGAAGCTATATTTACCAAAGGTAGAATTTTAAAAAAAGATACGCTCAAAAAGGATTTCTGTTTGTTCCATGCATATGCATTTCACCGTATAAAAGAAATGTAAATGAAATTGAAATAAAGCTCCTCAAGAAACATTCATTCAGGAAAAAAGTCTTTCAAGCCCAAAGTAAAATTTGAATTTAACTTTGTTTAATTGTATGTAAATTCAATGATTAAAGAAAAAACCCCTACTACAATCAGAAAAAATGACTAGCGTCGAAAAGCAAGAGTGCAAAAAAGTAAAGTTAATCAGATCGCAATGATACAAAACTCATACGAGCGTAATTGCAAAATCATTATTGAGTTATTAGCGAGGCTCATCACGTGTAATACCAAGGATATAAGATCTTTTATCTACACATCGCCTTTTGAAAATTCATGTAAAGCTAAGATCGATCCGCTGATATATCCTTCCAAACGCAATCGCAGAGGCATATTTAAATTTTTCTTCATTAAAGCGTAATCTGGTCATTCCGTTGCAATTACATACGCAAGAACAACGCATAT
The DNA here is from genome assembly GCA_900480035.1 of Eupelmus urozonus. Lineage (NCBI taxonomy): Eukaryota > Metazoa > Arthropoda > Insecta > Hymenoptera > Eupelmidae > Eupelmus > Eupelmus urozonus. Next base: position 30,395 of record UELX01000491.1, read on the forward strand.
CCGAATTAAGGCACATCGGCGTCTCTGAAAATTTCGGTTCCCACTGGCAAATGAGAAATCGCATTATTCAAATAAAATAAAAGAACGTCGATTCCATCGGATTCGACTTCTATATACACGTATATCGCTTTCCGGCGGCAGAGAATTCCAATGAAACCGACGACAGCCGCGGAATGCCGACGATAAATATCTATTAGACCGGGGCCTTTTTCTCCATCCCTCAGCGACTATGCGCCGCGATTATACTCACATTTGTGACTGAGGCTTGGCATCTGATTTCTTTCTCTTCTTGGTGATGTTGCCAGTGATTGCGCTCATTTTGACCCACAATGGGTCCTGCAGGTCACACGGGCCAGGCCTGTAAGCAAAAGAAAATACGTTCATCAGTAAAAACAACAGTGCAAAATGGAAAAAAAAAATAGAGCGCATATTTTTCTCTTTCTCTAGGCTTTAAGAAAGGCATAGGGGAAATAGTCGCGACGAAAGTTATTGGGCGAAATTAGAAAAGACGAAAAGACCGGTTTGGCTTATTTATAGCCGAAGAAACGGACTAGCCGATCCTTCTTCCCGTATACGCACGCAAGTCCCATTTTGGCCCGATCTCCGCCGTATAATATACACTTTGCCGGCGGCCCGGCGATTTATACTAAGCGCGATAACAATCGCCCCCATCGCGCTCTACAAGATTTCTGTAAATTAATGCGCCAACTCTTTTCGGCTCTCTAGCCCCTTATCTCCCTCTCTCTCTCTCTCTCTCTCTCTCTCTTTCTTCTCTTTTTCCTCCTTTTGTTTTTCCGCGCCAGAGTAGAGCTATACTCGGCTCGATTTCGTACAGTCAGATATATATGTAAAAGCAATGTTTTCCTACTGTCTTTGTTTTTGCTTCTGGCTAGTCTTCTTTATTTTTTACCGAGTCGGAGGCGATGAGGCGAGGAGTGCTTCTTTCCCATATCGACTTTTACAAAATTATTTAAATACGCCGCGCTGCTTTGACGCACTGTTATCTTTTTCCGGCGGCGCAGTGTGTTATTTTAAATGCCGCGGCGATGCGCTTCTTTATAAGCGATTATGTTATTTAAAATTCAAATGGCCGCTGGCTTTTATTAACGATATAAAAGCGCGATGACATTTATAAGGGTGAGAGGGAGATATAAGAAAATTGCGGAGGAAAACACAATATCTTTTACGTAATTAGCGCGCGTAACAGTGCTCGATATTTCAAAGTTAATTGCGCTATTTTTCCTCGCACGGTTATTGAAAGGAATTTATAATCTTTGTGAGTTAGGGTTATGGTGCTCCTTTTAGAACGTTACTGCATTTTTTAATACTTAAAAAGAAGCGTTTTTTATTTAATCAAATTCAATGTACAAAAATACAAAATATACAAATAAAAACATTGGAAAATCGAACTTAATTAACTCCGATAATTTTATATATAGTCACACTTCATTAAATTATTAATCAATTAACTCCTCTCTAACTAAAAAAAAATAAATTAAAAAGCTTTTCAATACACACAGTCTGCACACACGAGCGATAAGCGATTCAGCATTTGGAAAAACACGAGCGAATCCAAAGCGCTCCGTGCATTATTAACAATAAGCAGATATAAAAAAAAAGTTCTCAAACGTAGCGCATCAGAGGCGTCGATTTCCAGCAATAAATCATGCGAAAATATATAACCGTAATCGTTCGATCGAAGATATCGCTTCGAGTGCCTCGGCCATAGACGTGCACCGAAGAAATATTTGTCGGGCTGCCAGCGCGAGGAGGTGGCTCGTTAAAAGCAGCGTCCGATAATGCGCGACCGATAAAAATCGGGCGGCATTGCACGCAGCGAGAGAGCCGTGTTTTCTTTAAAGCTGCACAATGACGACGTCCAGCTGCGTATTATTCATAAACTAACGCAACGACGCGCTTCATTGAAATTGCAAAAGTTTTCTGATTTTGATCTTTCGCTCTTTGGGTTTTATGGGTTGTTTATGTGCTTTTTAAGGAAATTTAGATTGATTTTTTTCTTTTTTTGTTATGTAATGCAAATTGATTTGGGGAGGTGATTATTGCTTATTTACGGATGAAAGGAAAGTTTTAAATTAATTTCACGGCGAAAAATATCAATTTGCATGCGCTGGAATGCGATTAGTCTTAATTTTATTTCGAAATAAAGCTACTGAATTTAAAAGCTTATATATAAATTCATAGCTGAAATTTCAAGAATTTAAATGAACTTTAGAATGTATTTTTAATGCATATACATGACAATTTACTGCTTCAGCGATTATATTTTTTTAAGTTAAGTGCTTTTTACGTAAAAATAATATCTTTGTAAACAGAAGCGCGCTGACAGCGATCATATCTGCCGAAAAGAATATTCTAAGAACAGAAATTCAAACTTCTATTAATAAAAAAATATTCTCTCCAGATAACAAAACGTACAAATCTCAACAATTTCTCTTTTCACGAACCAGCAAAACAACGCGAACCTCATTAATTACAACGCAAATGAGAATTTCTTCCTTCACCCAAGCTCGCAAGCCTACAAAAAGGGGTATACAAAGCAGAATTCAGGCTTGATATCAATAATATCAGCGCTAGCGCCTACGTGTCTCAGTTCTAATATTAGTCCTTCCTATAACTCAGCTCGGTGAAATTAAAGCGCAGGCGCGCCGCTCGACAATATAATGCCGCCCCGCGCACGCCAGCCTATATAGAGCTGCCTGCTGCTGCAAAGCTTCGGCCCGAGGAAAAAATCCATTCAATAAAAGCGTGAGAGCGCGAGCATCGCGAGCACGTCAATAGCCAGTCTAATAAAAAGCTCGCTCTTTTTTTTTCGCTCGTAGCGAAATTACAATAAGTACGTATACAACTGAGTGCGGATAAAGCGACGGATATATTCCGGGGAGATGAAAATTCGAGATGAAAAATAGGCACATGGGCGCACGCGTGCGGAGGAGAGCTGGCCGTGACTCGATTCAAATGGCTCGGAACGCACGTGGACGGGAAAAGGAATATAAGCAGGCGCACTCGTTTGAGGTAGTCGTCATCTGATAAGCAACTTCCTCTCTAGTGGAGAATGCCTACTTTTTCTATCCTTCCGCTTCATTGGATCGGCCTCGAATATGTTTGAATTAAGATATAGAGCGTCATGGATTTGAGTTTATGGTGCAGTGGATACGAAAGTGCCAAGGACTTGGTTAATGAGGAGTTAATTGGTAACAAAGTCGAGTAACACGTATTTTCAGGGATGTTTAATATTATTGCATTACTTTCAAAGAAAGCTTTAAATTTACTTCCGTCTATGAAAATATTCAACATATCGAATGACTTTTTAATAAAAAGAAATTCTAGCTTAAACTATTTTGAATCAATTATAGGGCAGTGGTACAGTTTAATTAAAAAAAAATCCTAGCCTTATAAACTCAAAAGAAGTTAATGAACAATGAAACGATATCCTTTCCGGATAAGGTAACGGAGACGTTATTAAGTAGTCATACCTTTTAATTAAACTAAGACTCAAGCGAATCGTTCAAAGAATAAACCCGCGGAATATGAAATATCTGACCCACATTCCAGACGCGGAAAGCACTACCGCAGTACAAAAGAAAACTAATTTAAAAAAATCAATTCAGTTTTTCCCGTAGGAAAATTGGAAACACTGGAGAGCGGCGGCGGCGGCGGCGCAGCAATATCTGATACTGGAAAAACCGAAGATCGTTGCAGGAAAAGGACATTTCTGAGCAGTGAAACAGTCGGTGCCGCGCGATAACGCTAGGGCCGTTCTCGTTGACCAGATAGAAGATTGCACGAGGGGGGAATTGTCTACTAAAAAGTACTATATTTTTTGCGGTAAGGGGACACGCTCGCAGTAGCGTTGAAATTACAGTGTTTTATAGTAAAAATTGTCGTAAGTGTACTAAATACTAGCCTCGAGTACTGTAATTTTCGTTGTACTATAGGTCGGCCTTTTCTAGCTAAAAATTGTAGTAATTCCTGTGCTATAGTTTTTTATTTTGTGCGCAAGCTTTTTTTTTTAAATGTACCAATATCCAGTATTTTCAAAATATATATTAATGAATGATAAAATAAGTGTTTATATAGAAATGCTCAAACATAAAACAATGTATTAATAAATATCATGTGCTTTTTTATAAAATATAACTGTAATGCTAAATTTTCAAAGGAACCAAATCTTTTAATTCGTTATTACACTACGTTTTTACATACCCTATAATAATATCTCCCATTTCAAATAAAACGATTTCCAAATTAACGCAATCTCTCACAGAAAACCATCATCCCCACTTAACTTGCCATCAAACTTAAAAAAAAATAATCAACCCCGCATTCTCCAACGACTCACAAAGCAACATCCAGCCCATCCGTCACGCCCGAACGATTCCCTCAAATATTAAATCCCAATTACCCCGGCGCAAGACAGTAAACATCAGCGATAGCCACTACATGCATCTCCAGATGATATACGACTCTGGCGCCCTCTCCGCTACCTGCGCGCGCTCGCGCGTCCATACGTAATCTCTAATAGACCTTTTCCCTCGGCTCGCATTAACGAAGATTGCGGCCCTAGCATTCATTAAAATCGCAAGCCACGAACGGGGAAAGACTCGAATGCCATTGCGCAACGAGCGGCGAGCTTTGGAGCATCGCGCGCCCGTTAATGAAGCCCGATATTACCAGCGCGCCCGGAAACGCCGCTAATAAAAGTCAATTCGAGAGATTCGTGATTGTGTACGCGCGGGGAATAAGCGCGCGTCTGCTTAGCGTACGAGCTTTACGACACGGGGGGTGTATGGATGATTGGAAAAAATTTACGGCCAGTTTCTTAGCGCTAGATTCTTTTTTTTTTTTTTAGGAGCGCCTCGTTCATTGTCTTACGCGAGGGTATATATATACGTGATGCATAAGCACGGTTACATTCGCTAACTGGCTACGAGAGCGCTGGGAGAGATTGTTTTATTGCGCGTTTTATGATGTAAATGAAGATAAATTCCTGGAATTGTAATTACGGGCCGAAAGAGCCCGTTCTATAAAACTGATCTACTACGGGAGAACCGGTTCCGCGGGGACAGAGAGAGAGAGACAGAGGGACTTTGCGCGCTGCACGCGCGTGCAGCGGTTTTAGATCGTCCTTTTTTTGGGATTGTTTTTCAGAATTATCGCCCATAAAAGACAATCTCTCAATTTGAGAGTGCCGCGCGCGCGGCAGCTAGTCCGGGAATCCGTCTAATCCCGAGCTCTTATAGAGGATTAAAAATTTTCGGGCTTTGAAATTTACGTGGCTCGGTGGTATTATGAGAATGACACAATGCTGCAGTCAGGACGATAAAAGTGTAACTATGTATATACATAGCGTGCCGCGGTGTAAAAAAAAAACGTGCGCGAGATCATAAAAAGGCTGGCTCTGAAACGTTTTCGCGGTATTGCGAGAGGCGTGCGCGCGTCTCGAAAAAAAAAATTGTTTATGCGCCGCTCGTCAGACGTTCTTTATTTGCGAATGCCATGGAGTAGAGCCTGTGTAGTAGCATTCGAATTATTCGCTCGGATCGGGTGGTTTATTTATTTTTCAGAGCAAACTGCTTTTTCTATACGCTCGTCATGGCTTGTCCCTTCTGTCTATCGTTAATGTTTGAGCATTGCAGAAAGAGAGAGAGGCATTTATTGATCGTTGCCTCTCTTGCATAAAGAGATATGTATTTATTCCGCTACGTTGTCACTCTCCGACTGCTTGTAACATTTTTCATTCGACGCTGCTCAAAGATCCAGGATAATTTGAATATTTCCTTTGAGGATAGTCAGAATAGTTAAAATTTTGAGCTTTTGACATTTAGTATTCGAGCCGACGTTCTTCCATGAAATTCCCTCGTGCGAGGCGTAATAAATAACTTTTCAATATCCATAAAATTTTATTCGATTGTTTTTGCAATATACGAGGAGAGTATGTTCCGTCAAATAACTTTGCATTAACACAGTAATTGAATTAACTTGCATTTTTTATAGTTACAGGAGTCGATATATAAATTAAAAACGTACTGCAAAGCATTGGTTATCTTTAAAAATTGTTTAAATTATATTTGAATAAACACAAAAACCCTTGGTTTATAGGCAATTTAAAGGGAAAATTTTGCTTTCATATTACACCGTAAAAGTTTACGTAAATTTAAAATTTCCTTTTTAGGGAATATAATGGTTTATACAAGATGATTAGAAAGCTAGTTATTGAGAAACATCAGGCTTATGAATGAAAAAGAAAAAAAAGGCTCATTTTCATCTTATTTACGGAGAAAAAATTTATTGTTGTTTTTCACTTACTTAATAAAAATTTTCTAATTAATATTATTATTTTTATTATTTTATTAAAAAAGAGTATTTCATTGATCATTTTGATAATTTCTTAAAAAATTCGATTTAAGTTACATAAAATTGAGAACGTCTACTTGCATTGCATAAATTGGAATAATTGGAAACCACATTTAAAATTTTATGTTCCTAATGTCTAAACTGTGTTTATAAAGTTTATCAAATTTTTTAATATTTTCAACAATAAAAAGATAACAAAAAGGCGCGATATTTAAATCTCGTAATTTAAAAAATGAATAAAGAATCATAAAACAGTAATTGTCGTTTATTTCAAGAAGCTATATTATGTTTAATCGAAATAAATATCCGTTTTAAATAACGCCAAAATTTTAAATATTCTGACTTATTAAGTTGATTTAAGTTTCAATTTGAATTACGGAGAAAATAATTATGTACGTAATAAAATAATTAGTTAGGTATTAAAGTTTTTAATTATTTTGATTTTTGTTTTCAGAAGTTTTGTTATAAAATAAATAGTGTTCTGACATAACTCTTGATCTTAAAAAGTACAATGTATCGTAATCTATAGTTTACTATAGTAAGTATCGTTTTGACAACGATTATCAACTAAAAAAAAATACATAAAGTGAAAAGTACTCTTGATGTTTTTTAAAATCTTATTAAAAAATTGCTTCATAAAATTGAGCGCACGAAAGATAGATAATGTTTGCTAGTACTGTATTAAATATAAGATTTCTTTAAATCTTTTCTTATTCCATCTACGTCACGTAAACATTTTATCGGATAACGGTTTGCGTCTGCATTTTTTTTATTTGTTTTAAAATCGATCGAAACTGCTCAACAACATACATAATTATTCTATAATTCAACTTAATTACGTCATCAACTTATGCCTTACTTCACTGAAACATCCTTTATAAATTTAGAGTACGCACATTAAGTAAATCAGTGTAAAGTAAAATCAACCAATTTTAGCATTACTTGCAAATCGTCGAAACAGCAATGTAAGTTTTATTAGAAATGATAAACGCCCGCACGAAAAGAGTTGAATAAGCTATGAATATGATAATAACGTTCAATGCTCTATATGAAGCGTGACTGCAAATTGCATAAAATCGAACTTGACCCTGTATATTGCAATCAAATCGTATGACTAGCGTTAATCATTATACACGCAAGTTTTTAAATTGACTTTTTTTTTATCGTTACATTACCTAAATAATGAAAATGAGTTTGTACACATGTCGCATAATGCAGCGAGTAATTCAATTTCTTAGAATTTCACATTATAGAATTTGCGGGTAAAATAAAATCATGTTTAATAATTATTTCAAAGAATTATGGGGACATCACGCTGCAACGTGCGAGTGAATTCGATTAAAATTTTACTTTAACATCAATTGTAATTATAATGTACAAAGCACAAAAGTTGGTCAATTAAACTTAAAATATCCCCTCGGTTGAAATAATAAAACTTTCGAGATGACTCGAATAAAGTAAATTGAGTTGCTGAGAGCGTATTATCGTAAAATATGTAATAGCAAATCTCTCGGTGAAGTCTAATAAAGTTGGCTTGAAGTTGACTTGACGTACTAACTAAATCACCATCCACACAAAAGATACAATTTACAAAAACTATTGTTTTTTTTTTTTTAAATATACTACATTATGTTTTCTAATTTTGAATACGTTTTTAAAAAAGAAATTACTGCAGATATTTAATTAATTATATATTTATTATAAGAACGATGACAGAAGAATAAACTTTAATTTTTCAATTTATTATAAATGATTAAATAATGTTTTAATTTAAGATTATCTAAATTTATCTTTATAATGACTTTTGCAAACATAATTCTCTTTCTGCACCTACCAAGTCAATCGTTTCTGAATTGTTTAGCGTGTTCAATTTTTTTACTTCACTACATACATATCAAATAAATTATTGAACACCTTCAGAGTTTTGTAGAAGAAAATTTTAGAACAAAATTATGAAACTATAAATGTTAATAATTTAATTATATTACAATACATTAAAACAAATTTGGAACAGAAAAATCTATAATGCTTATATCAAATTACAGTTAATTTTAATGAAAATTTCTTAACAAAATTTAAACCAGATTAAATTAAAATTTGAAATTTTTATATTTTAACTTTATATTGACGAAATTAAATCATTGGTGGAGATGGATAATTGATAAGTAAATGTGCCATTAACACGGTCTCGGCAAGAGTGAACAGCGAGAACTGATAAAAATTAAATTATCCAAAAAATTAAATAGTTAAATTTCAATTTTTAATTAAGTTATACTTTAAATGATTTATATTATTAATTGACTTGAATTTAATTGAATTTTTTTTATGTAACAAAATTTAATAATCCTAGATAGTTTAAGATGGTCAACAAATTTTATTTATTTAATTACAATGAAATTTAATTACGTTACGTAACAAACGTTAATAATTCAAATTTACATTTTAAAATGAAATATTTATCGTATTTTAAGTGTTCTTTCTTTTACGACTATCACTGTTGAAACACACATTATAAAAATTTATCACCCAACAAAAGTAAAAATAAATTCTTTATAACCAATCTGAAACCAACCTATCGACAGAACCGTATAAAAAACCTCCCAATCCTCCAGTCAGCAAAAATAGCCTCTCCTCCCCATCCATCATTACACCCCCACTCAGCCATCAGCCACAAATTTTCCAAAAAGACACCCAACCCATCCACCTTTTCGCAACGCTCCCAACCAATTCCCCTCACGATCGCTCTCCCATCGAAACAATCCCAACGTCCCGAGCGCGCGCGCGCACGCGGAGTGAAAAGCGCGCCGAGCAGCTAAGCAACGAACGAACGAGCGAGAGAGAGACATAGTGTAAGAGTCAGGCAGCGCACCTTGCATCACAGAGAGCTGCTGCGCGCGCCGGCGAGCACGCGGCCGTCACCCAGTTCAGCAGCAGCAGCACAGCACAGTAGGTATAGTTGTGTCACGGGAAGCTGCTGCGCGCGCGCCGAGTAGCAGCGCGCCTTTCGCCTGCAGAGTAGGCGCGCGCTGCTCACGCAGTTCTCTCTTCCTTCCACGGCGCACTGCACATAGTCACACGGATACACACAGACACTGCAGCGGGGGACACTTTATACACACAGCTGTACTGGAGAACACCACCCACGCACTGTTCTCTCGCGCTCTTCTCTTATCTCCGATGCTTCTGCATACACGCGGATCTCTCTTTGCGCATGTATGCTGCGTGTGTGTGTGTGTGTATACACGCGACTCACGTTAGGTGTATGCGTTATTTCCTTTCGGTGTATATACAAACAAGACACTGGCGACACGTACACTTTTGCACACTAACACACTGCACGCACTTTCCGTATACTTGTACGTTCCAGCAGGAGAGCAGCACCTTGCGCAAAAACTTTCACCTTCACTCTGGGGGCTCTCTTCGCGCAGAGAGAGAGCGAGAGCGAGATAGAGCGCGCGCGCGCGCGTGAATAATATCGAGCGGTAGCAGACGACGACGGGTCGACTGCGACTACTAGGTCGCAGCACGTGGGCGCAACTCTCTGCGCTTCTATTCAGTACACTAGATATATATAAACACACACGCGAGGCGCTATCAGCCTTATCACGATATCACTTTGCCTCGGCTCCGCCAAAGCAGCTGCTGCTCCGGGCGAGCCCGCCGATCCTCGTCGTCGGCCGCCGACTCCATAATCCAACCCGAGTGAGAAACAGCTCGCTTGCCCGCGCGAAGAGAGAGAGAGCAGCAGCAGAGAACGGCAGCGTAGCACTGACTGACTTACTTGCTCCGCCGAGTCGTCGAGTCGCACTGCTCACTTTCTATCTCTCTTGGTCGCTCTCGGCTGTGCGTGTGTCTCTCTCTCCTCTACGTGTATATATATATATATGCGGGGCCTGCGTGTATACGTAAGTACGTATACGTACTGTAGGCGCGCTCGCTGGCTGCTGCTGCTGCTGCTGTGCTCTCTGCCGCCTCGTCGCTATGTACGCGAGCGCGCGCTCGCGCTTCTCTGACTGGAATATAGGTCAGTGGGCCAGGGCGATCTCGCGCGCTCGCTCGCTCGCGGACATGCGCGCCGCGAGCGAGCTATACACACACTGACGCCGAGACCTAGAACACGCTGCTGCTGCTGCTGCTGCTGCTGCGCGCGAATCGATGTGTATAGGAGAGAGAGAGAGAGAGAGAGCTGTGCTACTGCTGCTGCACGTGTGCACCTTCGATTCATGCTGCAGCCGAGGGAGATGTATACGCAGAGCCGGTGGGTGAGAATGAGAGAGAGGATGGAAGAGGCTGGCTCTTCCTTTTTCCGAGCGCGTGGGTGGTTTGCTGAGCTGAGAGGTTGGTGCTGTGGTTGGTTTATCGTTTTTTTGGGTGGGTGGTGAGGTTTTTGATGGGATGTACTTTTGATTTTTTTTGGGATAGTAGGTCGAGGGAGATTTTTGGATTTAATTGCTTTTGGAAATGGATGTTCGTTTGGGCTAGGTGATTTCGTTCCGGAAGACCGACCCTGTGAATTGAATGAAGGGGAGGATGCGCCTATAACAGGTGTTTCGTGCGGGCTGCTGGTTTCTGCTTGGGCATCGGATTTAGAGAGATTTGGAAATGAAAATTTATATCGAAGTTTTGAGAAGGATCAACTTTTTCTTGTTACAGATTATGTCGGCTGGTAAGAAACGTTATTCTGAATGGAAAATATATATAATTGTTTTCTCGAGAACTATTATGTACGTGGAAACGTAAGACGCTGAATTCGAGGTATCACGTAAACGTGAATTTATACACGTGAAATATATTTTTATGAACTACATAAACTGTGGAATGTTTAAAGGTGCGAAATATTGCTGTACAAATAGATTCACCGAGATTGTTTTTTCATTGGGATGTGTGTCAAGATCGTAACATTCGAAGAATGTAAACATAAAGCTTATATATTTGACGACTTGATTATTTCTAAAGAAAAGTACAAATGATTTTCCTTATATAATAATTACAGAAAAAAGGTTAGCGGAATTATTTACGTTAATTGATATTTAAAATACGAAATTCCTAACTTTTTATGGATATTTAATAGTTTGCAAAGTCATTATTTACTGTGCATTTAATTATTATTTAATTAATTTAAGTATATATATTAAACCTAAATAAGTCAATAATATTTTAAGTTTGACTTTTTGGAATTCCCTGGAATCAGATGCCTCGTGATGCATCTGCTGCTTTACTTGGTATAAAAAGACATTGGATAATGGACTTCCCCATAAGGTCAAACAACAGATTCTTTAAACTCAATAATATACAATTAGCACATATGTTCTAATGTTCTTTAGTAGCTGCAGTAGTTTTAGTAGCTTGGTAACCAAACTGGAACATATAATCCTTGATCATTTTCAGTCACTTCATTGTCAAAGTCCTAATGAGAGAATATTATTTTAGTTACTCCATCAAGCATGTTTTAATCAGATGATTAATTATGCTTAGTGTGGTAAACTAATAAAGTCAGCCATAAATCAAATTATATTGGTGTAACTTCTGAGGACCTCCAAGGCGTTCTCCAGCAAGTTTAGTACAAGCATCAAACTCGAAGGTGACATAAACTAATAACATCTAATAGAATGATTAGCGACTGGTGCTCATTAATACTGAAACTACATTTGTTTCATGGACATACGATTGGTAAAAAGTAAATCCTACTGAACACGTGCAGCCTTCGACGAAAGCGCAAATCCACGTGGAATCTCATTATCATGCAGATCAGTTCATGGTTTGATCGACAAAGGATATTGTTGAAAAGTTGTTTCCAACATTTCATTCTTTTTTAAAAAATAAAAAAGAAGGTTTGATATTGGAAATGGAATTCGCAAAAAGAAAAATTTGTATGGAAATTGCAATACCAAACAAGAAGCAATGTAAATTTAAGTCAAAACTAAATTTCTCGCGAATAGTCCATCAACACTGCAAAACATTACGACTACTCCCACTTCAAAATTATTTCCCGCTAAATGAAAAAAACCATCTTACCAATCCCATTTTCGGTTATTAAAACTCCACTCTCAATCTCCCCGCGCACGCACGCGCTATTCCTCCAACTCGAAAACAACAAAAGCATCAAATCCCCAGCCATTCATAACGATACTATCTCCAGCTCCGATCCACATACATCCCATCACTAACCCATTACGCAATTCGTTCTCATTACATCGTCCCTCCTTATCTCCCGGCAAGAAACACGGCAAAATTTATCCGCTCCTCTCGCAAGATAATACCCCTTCCCACATATACATACTCCCTCGCTCTCTGCAGAAAAGCACGTGACACGCACACATACATACACGTGTTAGCAAACGAGTCGCGCAAAGCGAGCAGGCGCACCTATACATGCATACAACGTCGGACTTTCACGGACTAGGGCACAGAGAAAGAGAGAGAGAGAGAGCACCTGCTTAACTGGCCTGCTGCTGCCTTCCGGCCTTCCGTGCTTGCCTGTCTGCTTGCGCGCGCGCGCCTCTCCGAGCGATCGATTACGCGCTCTTGGACGTCGAAATTGTTACAAGAGCAACGCGCGCGCGCGCGCGCAATCGCCATTGCCGACTTTCCATTCGCCGAGCGATGAGTCGATTAATTTTTGCGCATTTGTAAATAACGCGTTCCGCTTTGGAGAAGGGGGGGTTTATACTGATTCATCGTTGTTGGGAGTTTATATATAGGCGCGCGCTTTCTTTTCAAATCGACGTGCGAAAGTTTCACGCTGGCAGTGAGTTTCTTTCGGCTTTTACTTTTTTTCGTCGCCGACAGAGTCGGGGGCCTTTTTTGCGCGATCAGTCCCTTTGTGCCGCGCCCGGAGGAATTTTAATTGTTACCGCGAGCGCGAGTTTCGCTTTCGGCGACGGTAAATTTTCACTTTTACTATTATGTCGGGCTTGCCGAGATGCTTTTTTCGAGATTGGCTTTTCGGTGCTGCGGGTTTTTAGTTTTGATGGTTTTTAATGATGCGCGGAGGTTTATGGGCTTTTAGTATTATTTTACGTGGAAAATATAAGTGTGGAGTTGATTTTGACCTAAAAATGTTTACTATGTTGCGAAAGATACGCGCGGCGTTTTATGCTCGAGTATAAAATTTATGATCCGCAAATCACCGAACGTCACTTGGCAAGTCTTTCGATGTGTTACTATAATGCTTGGATCAAATATTTTAAGTAATTTTCTTATTTTAAAATCGACCATTTAATAATAATGGTTTAATAATTTAATTCGTTTATTCAGCAAAAAATTAATTTTATTATCACGGTCGGCAATTCTTTTTTACTTGTAATTATATTTAAATTGATAAAGTAATGCAATCCGTTTAATAGGCCAAGTGCTGTATGAATCATTGTCGATTCATAAATTGATGAAATTAAAAATTTTAATTTAAATTATATTTATGAGATTGAGCATTAAGTATGTTAATTTTTTAAAATTCCATCTCGGCTTACTTTCGATTTTCAAAAATAATGTATTCTTATCAAACACTAATATCGACCGCTTACACAATATTAGATCGAAAAAAATATTCTGGATGGTCAATGAAATAACGTAATTATAATTCTAAGAAGGTAATGACAGTGACGTCGTTATCTTTTAGTAATTGGCAATTATTATACGTAACATAAGCATAATCGAAAAGCAAATTACAGTTGAATTGATGATAAAGGCAACTAATGATTACTAATTGAATTGCGAGTCTTCCTGATTATAACGGAATTATATATATCAATACTACGTATAACAGAGCGAGCTTATTATACAAAAATATGTACTCATTACTTTCTCTTGAGATACACAACGGACTCGATAAACTGCTTATAATAAATACGGACAATGAAATTCATTTTACATACAAATAAGTAGCAGCCTACTTCCTTCGCAAAGTATTTTATGTAAGGTGTCTAAATTTAAACGAAAGGCTTGCAGGCATGAATGCAACATCTGATCGGAATCCAATCGCTAATTAGTTTTCAATTACGATCACGTTTAATGTCATTAAACAGTCTGTTGCAACACAATTCTCGGAAGATCTTTTAAATGTTTTCAGACTTTTCTCTGTGCACGTGATCATTTCAATTTTGCAGTATCGAAAAGCGGTCACCTACTAATCAAAATTTAAAGCCATTCCGAATTTATATTGAAAAAATTAATGCCGCTTCTAATGTATTATAAAAAAGCATGCATTTACGATTTTAACTCCGAATGCACGTTCCAGTTTTTTATTTCCCAGAAAGAAAGACTTTTCTCAATTGCCCAGAAATAGAGCCGAGGTAATTGTAATTTACGGGCTTCGTTATTACGCGGAACGACCGATGGTACAAGGATAATATTTTACAAGTTCGACGTTCACGCGATTATTAAGTTTATATAAAAAGCAAAAGTTGATGAAGTTATTTCGGTCGTTGTTTTAAAAAATATTTCATTACCCGTTAACGTATTGTGGCGCTGGCTCGTAGAACATGTGTTTTGATTACTTCTACTCACCTAAAACAGAAAGAAAATTTACAGTTAGTTAAGGTTATTTATGAAAACATTGTAACATAATATACTAGGAAATAAATAAACTTGAAATACACGCAAAATAAACCTTATTCAAGGGAACTGTACATAACGCAATTACAAAAGTTTGAGCCCTTTTGTTACCTTTCTATATCCGAATCTGCATTACATAAAACTTGTACCACGAAAAAAATCAATAGACTTTAAAATTCTCGCTTATTTTTTCCAAACCTTCGCTCACCTCGAGCATAAACAAGACAATACCAAGAAAACCATCTCACAAATATAAATGCAAACACCGCTCCTGTCCATACCTCATACATTTATTCCCTCGCCACTTCTCCTTCGCTCCTCAATTCATTTATTTATGTACAATATTCACACACACACCCACAACTCAATTCAGCATCGCGAAATCGCACATCTGAAAATATAACAAAGACGCAGGCAGCCCCGCTTGTTATCTAATCGAAAATGCATGAGTCAAGCGTATCCACGCCATGGTGACGACTCTCGCCTCGAATTTCATCCCCGTCGTCGCCGGCTGATATATATACGCCGCTCAGAAAGAGAGAGGAAGAGATCAAGTACATAGTTGAGAAAGAGAGAGAGATGGCTCATTCGTCGCCGTTTCGCAATCCGCGCGTATTGAGTGTCACGAAACTATAAAATTTCGTCGAGCGCGAGAGAGCTGAAAGCCAGAATGCCAAGCGAGACTGTGTTTGCGGCTTTCCGAGCCTGGCGACAGGCGCGCGATGTTGAAAGGAAAATCAATTGCCGCCTGATTGATAGCAAAGTCAAATTGTACTGTTTGAAGTTCACCGAATTTCACGTGACAGCGGCGTGTAGGTTGCTTTGAGCTTTCTTCGAGCTGCTGATTGGCTGGCGTTCGTTTTCGGCTTTGTTTGGTAGAGGCGGTGATTGTAGTTGTGGGGATTAATCGCGATTTTGGGTTTAATTATTCATGGGTGAATGGGAACGTGAAGGTTCTGAATGTAAATATGAAATTTTGTTGAATTCACTGGGAAATTATTTTGTATTGGTGTTTGCGGTATCAGAAATTCAATTTGATAAGTGAACTAATAAAAATCGAAACTGTACAATTTTCCTACTTCATCAACGAAAGTAAGAAACATCCTTTTACGAAGACACGGTACGCGTTCCATAAACCAAATCCCTTCCCTAAACTCAACACATTTACCCTCAGCAACCACTCCACACACACATTTCAGCATCCACCTAACAGCTGTTCCACTCGAAAAAATGCAGCTCGCGGAAGAGCGAGCCTCGCGACGTAAAAAAATAAGTAAAGCCAGAAGAAGCGCTCGTTTCGCTATCGATTAGCTCAGCAGCGATGGTTAACGGCGCTCGCGTAGCTTTTAATGCTATTTGGGAATTTCGGCCGCTCGATACTCGCTCTCGTGCAATTAGCGGCAAATAAAGTGACGTCTTCCTGATATGCGCCCCTCCCCTCTACTTGAAAGTTTTCCCGATTGCGATCGGGTCGAATAGAGCTATTTGCGATGTTGGAGGGGTGGGTTTCTGGTGTGTTGTTTTGAAGGTGATTTTTCATGTGCGTTTGTTTGGCGGTAATTTTTTTTAGGTTTGTTGAAGTAGGGGAAAATGTGAAGTGAGAATGAAATTGATTAAAATAGCGGGACTTTGTGGTATTTATTTAAAGCTAATGTGACCTGTTTTTCTTGAATGGCATAAAATACGTCGCGCTCGAAGGAGCTTTATAATAAATATAATAATATCTTCTTTGAGTATTTTCCAGAGGACTTTTTTTTCCAACGTGGAAAGGTGCAGCAGGTGTAGAGCTGTAGGTACAGCGATTTATAATCGTGCATTTGAAAATAATCAATGAATTCCACACGTGTCTTCAGCAAAGATATAAAAATATTAACAAACAGTAACTACGAAAATTCTTTAAGATAAAATATCAACGTACACTAAACAACAAACCAACGACAAGAAAAAACGAACGAGCTTAGGCAAAGCAGTGAAAAACCAAAAGAGCCACCCCCTCGTATTTTCATTCCTGAAATATATACAAGCGCGGCAAGGTGACACGGGCTTGAAAAACAAAAATACCGCGCCCGGCCGATCGTCTCGTGAGCAAACATTAACGGATCAATCCACGATAGCTCGCGAGCGATCATTTTCTGCCTCGCTCTCTGTTTATATTTGCTTTTGCCTGGATTCTCGCCTACTCCCATGCGGAGTAGCGGCGTCTGAGAGCCTAAAGGGTTTGATACACAGCGCGAATGCTGGATGAACGGCGAGGCGAGGATTTGAGTTTACCCAGTTCTCTCTCTTGCGTTATCTCTGCCGGTGTAATACTCGAGACGATCCACTTTGTTAGGGGGGTGGGGATGCTCGGTTGAGTAGTTGCTGGAGGATCGTTTTCATTTGAAAAGATGGCGAGAGTTGTAATAATCATGAAAAGGGTTCTTTAACGTAAATCTCGTATACATTGTAAGCATTATATTTTACGTTGTATGACTATTTCTTGTTATACGCAAGTATAAAGTTGATTTTAACAGCTTGATTAGGTCATAAACTGAACGTTCATTTCTTCTTCCAGTACCGACATACATAAACCACAGCCCAGAGAAACTTCCATAAAACTATCAAATTTAGATAAAAAAAAAACCATAATATTCCTCGCAGCTAAAATAATCCTAATTAACCAGTGCACACTCCGCAAACAAAAAACCTTGCGCTCCATAAGAGATAACAAGCCGCAACGAAAAAGCCTCGCAGCTCCTCGCAATCCCAATAAAGAAAAATAACGGGAAACCCGATAGAAGCCAGCGACAGAAGGAAAAACGACGCGCGAACTCGCTAACGAGGAAAAAAGCATACACTCAACACTCACTACAGCCAGTTCCCTCTCCTATCAAAGCCCGCGAGAAACGAACATAATATATACTCACGCGCGTACGCGTCTTATATATCGCGTGACACGAGGCGCAGCTTAGATAGCGGATACTACCCTTGTACGTCAACGGCGAGAGGTAACGGGCCGTAGGGTAAAAAAATTTCGAGGAGTGCAGCTCGTAGGAGAGCTATTAAGCGGCTTGGTGCCGAGCCAGCGAGTTACGGATCGCTTTGTTACACGGCGCAAATTAAGTCATCGACCATTAGCCAAATTGGTAGAGTCGTCGCGCGTTGACGTCGGCTTTATGATCGCGCTCGAGCCTCCCTGAGCTTTTAGCGCGTACGCGCGTAATCTATTATTAAATAGTGCCGCGGATGCGCGCATGTTTTGAGCCGGTGGTTCGGGTTATTTCTGGGATGATTGAATTGTTTTGATTCGGGCGGCGAGGAGAGATTTTTGATTTCGGCCTGGGGTGATGCTAGTGCTCTGGGGTATTGTTTGTAAGCCTTTTCTGATGGGTGTTGCAGTAGTGCGATAGTCGATCGATAGATTAAATTATGTAAATACAAGTTTTTATAAAAAATTTTGAGGAAATGTAGCATAAAATAAAACATTTGACTTTGAGAATTTACAAAAATTTATCGAAGCAGTAAGGCTTTAATCTATGCAATAAATTCGACACATTTTCTACTGTAAAAAAAGCTACTCTACTCGCTGTGGAAAAACTCGCGCGTACTCGCCGTTATACATTTTACCAGGCCCTTACGCGAGTACTACATAATCCATATACTTTATTGACCGTACGTGTCATCCGCTCCGCATTTCAAATACTCGCACACATAAAGTGGATTTTATAACGAAAGTTCGACACCGATGCGTTTGCCATTCAGCGAAACTTTCGCCATTTACTCTGGAAGCGCGCGCCGGTAGTTGGCCGCTTTCAACTTATGCAAAAACTTAACTAAAAATAATCCGAAACTGCGTTTTAAAAGCTCCGAAAACACGCGACTTTATCATTATTTATTTTACGAGCGCGCGCGCATCCACTTGGCGAAAAAGTAAAAAAAAAAAAAAACGAGAACGCCCGCGTGTGTGTCTTTGTATACAGCTCACCGAAATAAAAGCCGATAAAAGTTATCCGGCTGCGTTACGCAACGGCCTTTGCTCGTTCGTTCTAAAAAAGCCAGCGTCGTCCGAAAGCGAAAAGTTCGCGCGTATCTCTAATCAAACGAAGCGTCCTCCTTTCGCGACTTTAACTCTCAAAAAACCGTAATAACAAAATAAATCCGAAATAATTACACCTCCCAATGTAAATTAACGCATAAGAACAATTCGCGGTTTTAAGCATAAGCCGGGCCGAGCGAAGAAAGCGAAAACTTCCCGCGAGTAATGAGACACTCTCGCGCGACATCCTCGAGGATATAATTCCGAAAGTGAAGTTGCCCAGCGCAGAAGTGCGAGAGAGAGAGGCGAAAGCAGCGCGCGGCAGTGAACGTGACACGCTGACCAAATTCAGAGAGCCGGAGAGTGAAAGAGGGGGCCGAGCCGCGCGTGGAGGAAGGGGGAAAAAAGAGCGGACTTTCCAGAGAGGATCTTTTGAAACATCAAGCGCGCATGGTAATGAGAGTGCGGATAGCGGCCATTTACATGGCTCAAATTTTAGCGAGACGCTGCTCGGTGTGCATATCGCGGCTGGATCTGAGATACATCCGCGAGAGCCAGCCGAGGGGTTTTAATATTTAAGACACCGAGTGGCGCCGAGGCTCGGGGCACGAGTTTTTCTTTGCCTTGTATGTACCTAAGGATTCATCGATGCGCTTTTTTTATTCTTGACTCTTCGATAAGCCATTGTTAAATAGCGGCTTATACTCAAACATTTCTTAAGCTACTCGATTCCCCAAACGAATCAAACTTTCCGTCCGACCTGCGCCTATCTATATCTCCGCAACAACAGCCTGGAGGATCGATCGGCTGCTTTACCAGCGCGGCGCCTCCGCCTATGCGCAGCTGCTTTGCATAAAATTCGGGGGGACCGGCTTTATGTGTGTCGGCCGCACATTCGGCGCTGCCGATTCGCGAATGCACAGCAGCAATGAAAAAAAAATTTGCTTTCTCGGCTTTTTTTAACGGAGAGAGAGAGCGGTGAAAACGGCTCCGCGGTCCGAAAAACCATCGGGCGACGGAAATTTTCTTTCTTTCTCCTAGCTTGTTATGATGACGCAACGGCGCTTACGGGCGCTTAATTAAATCTGCATTATATACACACGGGGCGTGATTGACGTCCGCGCCGGTGGCGGTTACGCAATAATTATACCGCGCGCTCTCGATTTTAATAAACTCGGCGAGATGGGAGGAAGGAAAAAAGGAGAGCCGAGGCTTACTTAATCGCTTTTCCTTACCGTTACGCGTGGATTATGCGTGGCGAGGGTCTCGTAGTATGCGTAAAAATTTAAAGGTTAAAAATAACAATTATTCAATCGCAAGCTTTTTCGGAAGAGCGGAGCCGTGTAGAGAGAGAAAAGAAAACGAGCGATTGGTGTTTAAAAAAAGCGAGCGGTTTATATTGCGGTTCGCGGAGAGAACGAGAGGAGAGTGGAAGATACATGGAATCATGGATTTTGCATCAGAGCGTTGCCTTAAGATTTAACATTATCGCTGCATGAGCAAATTAAGAATCTATTGGGAATTTAACTATATCAAGAAAGCCTTAAGCTTTCGCAAAAAAACAGATTTGCACCCGCAACTAAAATAAAATTCA
This sequence comes from Eupelmus urozonus, assembly GCA_900480035.1. Classification (NCBI taxonomy): domain Eukaryota; kingdom Metazoa; phylum Arthropoda; class Insecta; order Hymenoptera; family Eupelmidae; genus Eupelmus; species Eupelmus urozonus. Next base: position 50,932 of record UELX01000491.1, read on the forward strand.
AGTAATACTCTCCCTCTCTCTTTATCCGCATCACACCCAAACCGAAAAATGTCACAACTCCACAAACATCGGAACTCCAGCGAGGCAGCAATACCTCTCAGGGAGTTCCCCTGTTCGACTTCCGTCTGGCTAGCCCGCACACTCTCTCTCACTCCTCTGAATATTACGAAACCTTGGCAGTAAAGTGGGATAAAGCTTCGCGCGCTCTCGCAAATTCGCGCTCTTGCGCCTGTGTAGGTAGAGGAGCGCGCGCGCGCGCTCGTTCGATTGGTGCGCGCCGAGCGGTGGTGGCAGCACCGTCGCTCGGCCGCCGCCGCCGCCGCGTGCCCCACTGACCTCAAAATTCGAAAACCTCGCGCGGCGCGCAGCCACGAGGAAAGGCTGCGCGACCAAGTTTTTTTTCTTTCAGCTGAAAGAGAGAGGGGATCTTCCTCGTTGCGACGTGTCTGAATCGCGGGGATTTCGCTTTTCCGTCGTGGGTGGAAGGATGGTGAAAATTTGCTTTTGACAGTAGCGTGGGTGGCTGGAATGGGGAAATTTAAAGGGCTCGATCGGAGATAGGTCCCCGCCAGTGGGGAGAGAGAAGTAGGTCACGCACGAAAATGGCCAAAACAATTGAAATTAGATTGTTCGAGAAAGCTCGGGGGAGCTTCCGGCTGATTGGCCCGCGATTCTATACACCGCGAGAGAGGCGAGATTTTTAATTCGATTGCGTGACGTCAGCGCGACACTCACGCCTGCGCGGATTATGATGTCATAGCTGTGTACGCGAACTGACCTGCGTCTTTATTCAGCTTCCAGCGAGATAATCCCGAAAGGAAATTCGCGATTCAAAGAGACTGCAATATAGGGTCTCACTCGCGCGCTCGGCTCTTATCGGCTGCTTGCGAAACAATAATTTTTCATTGCGAGCGAGCGGCTAATAAAGTCGCGCTTCGTAATCTGTTATCGATTATTGGTGTGTTAACGGTTATTTAACGGTTTTCAATAGGCGGGACCGTTAGAGCCGCGTGCATCGGTCGAGCGGCTCGGTCGAGCTGGCTGCGAGCGTTAGATTTGTTTATTGTTTGAGGAATCTGGTGAGTTTGATTGTTGTGGCTATTTGGAAACGATTAAGGTATTCTGTTTTTAGAAATAAACCAAAAAAAATGTTAGTTAAGTATTGATTTAATTATTGATAATTAAATAAAGGTCAAACTTTAAAAAATTATAATTGTATTTTCTATAAATACCGCTGTATACTTTCAAACATGCAGCCCACGTTCTCCCCCAAACCAATCTCAATTCCAAATCCACCTAAATTCCTAAAATTCCGATTAAAAGTTGCAAAAAAGTTTGACCTTTGCCTCAAGCCGATCAACCCAGCAAACACCTCAATATTACACACAGCTAAGAAAGTGAAAATCCTCCTTAATTCCCGAAGAATTGAAAATCCCCTACAAGCGTGCCACAAAACTCCCCCCCTCCCCCAAATCTCGCCGAGCCAGCAAATAATCCCCAGCCGCGAATTCGAAACTTACGCAGTTTCTCGCGCGCGGGCTGGAAGGAATTAAACGGCTTTGCTATGTCGACACGTGTCCCAGCGCATGCGCAGCCCGAATGACGTAACTGCCTTGTCTTTGCGTCACGGATGGGGTTGCGTTGGCCCGAGCGAGTGGAAAAAACGTAGGGGGGGATAGGACATAATTAAGATACACGTGTACATTCGTCAAGAAAAAGAAGGTGTATATCGAGTGGCTCGACGACGACAGTTTTATGAGGGATGAGGGTCGCTGAAGAATAAGTTTGACTGCTCCGTAGAGTGATGGGATAGGATATGGGATTGAGCGTGTGATTTAGAGGAATATCAGGTGGGTGTTCGAGTGATGTTTAACGTGGAAAGGAGGAATAAAGCCGAGGTATCGATCAGGCGCATTAATTATTTAGGCGAGATTAAGTTTTGGAGATGTATGGCTGTTGTTAGCTGAGAAATCTAATAAAACTCGAGCTCACGGAGGAGAGGATGTGCCCGGGAAAAGAAAGATTGCACAGGAGAGCCGGGGAGAAATTGCGTTTACAGGTGGAAGAATGTTTATCTCGAGAGTGTGCGTTAGCTTGAAAAAAGTTGCGATTGAAATTTCTGATAATAAAGTGTGTTGTATATGAAATAAGTAGATAACGGCACGGTATGGTAAGACGAGGCTCGAGTGTCATCCAATTAATCTCAACCTTCGCTATCTCCGCGAGCGAAACGTTTTCCTATACCAGTTGTTTACCGTAGCGCAGGTAAAGATGGAAGCAATAAACAGACTCCCGGGCAAGATTACCAAATATTGGTAAACATCCTTCAACTTTTCCGATTGGCTCACGTAATTCCTACCCGAGCCAGATGAAAAAATAGAGAAAAACAGAGTCTTGAGAGCGGCAAGAAACGAGAATACCGCACGCACGATTCGATTCAGCGAGTCAGCCCACGCAAAAAGCGGCTTAATCCAACTCTCGCGGCGCGCAATAAGCCCCCCTCGGCTCTGAATACACAGCGGGAAACTTTGTCAAAATACAATTAATTTCGCAATGTTTAGAAAGCGAGCTGGCTGGCCCGCCGAATTAAAGAAACGAAAACCGAAAAACAGAGACACTGACGTAAAAACGTTCCTAAACTAACGTAGGGCCGAACCGCATTATTAGGCAACTTGCGATTAAAGGAGAGCGCGCGCTGTTATATACATCGGGCTAAGAAAAAAGCCGTACTCCCGGAGCACGCGCAATTTTCGTGTATGCTCCAGCGGCCGCGAATCAATGACCCAGATACCCGCGAAAACCAGATCTCGGTCGATCATCGGCGTCTCGTGCGCCACGAAAATCTCTCCCCTACACGCCAGCAGAGAGAGAGCGTAGCGATCGCACTCTGGCCTTTTACATATACGCACGCCGTAAACGCGTCCTCGCGTATATTTATTTGCATTTTACGCTCGCGGCTCTCTCCCTTTATTCTTTCGTTTCTCATTCAAATTTCTGCGCGACTCCCTCCTTGGCTTTGCATATATCGCTCTTGTTTTCTCTTTTTTTTTTCCTCGTGACTGTGCTTGTACATATATCGTGCGAAGTGCGTTTCTTTTTACGAAATTATGCTAATTAACGGATGGAGTAAGGCCGCGGAGTGATGTATTCGCGGAGCGCATTGGGGTTACGTTATCAGCGCGAGATACGCGCCAGTTGGAGCGGATGTAGGGAAGAAATCTCGATTTGCAGTTTTCGAGAAAGTTGGGGGGGGGGGGGGGTATTAAGGCGAGGCTCGCGGGGCTCTTGAATTAATCAGCGGAAGGGTGCTTGTGAGGGTAATTCGGGGTGAAAGAGACGTTTTCTGGGAATTGCTCGGTTATACTGCTAACTAGCAGTTAGCGGAGCTGTTTTTGCTTTAATGAGGTATGAACTTGGTAAGGTAACACTTACTAAAATTATAATGGATTAGTGAATTATGATTATAATAATGAGCGAGGGCATTATTCAGATTGGAATATGTTACTTTATGTTTAAAATATTTACTACTGTACTTCAAAAAAATTAACTAACAATTCTACCTCTTAATTTTTGCAATAGGAAGGATTATGCACACAATAATCTACTTCGACTCCCGTAACTTGTTATTTATTTAAATGCGCAATTTAGCGCATTACTCTTCTGAAATCACCTGAAATTACATTAACTGCATACAAAGAAGCTCAAAGTACAAGATAATTTAACAACAAACTAGCCATTCCAAGAAAACACGCAAGCTCAAGAGAAAACCCGCAATCATAGCTTTTCAAACTATGGAATTTATTAATCTCCGAACGAGCCGAGTGATTGGCGCGAGTGTTTGGAACTCGTTTGCGCATCGCTGTCATAACACAGCCGGAAACACACACACACACACAAGCTCGAAAACGATATTCCAAACCTCTCAAGTGTACGCGAAACACATCGCGTGTCAGGCTCAGAATCTCCGCTTTAGCGAGAAGCAAAAATTCTCAATGCTCGCAGCTCACGAATACACAATGAGGCGTAGGAGTCGGCCCGATAATTACTCGGCGCGTTTCGTTTTAATATTTTTTTCTTCGACGCCACTCGATAAACACAATACGCTTTATATAACTCCACGGTCTATTTACGCCACGGCGACGCAACAATAAACACTCGAATTTCAGATACACGGAGATTTACTTTCGGATAAAAACGGTGACGGTAAGCGAGGTGACAGTATTTGGTCAGCTGAAAGTAATTGCCGAGCGCGCGCGTGCGCCCCGGTAATTCGAGCGAGCGAGCGTTCGGGCAAGACGGTGGCGCTGGGGTGATGGTAATGGCTTGCGATGGGTTTTTCTTAATTTTAATGAATTTTTTTTTTCTAGGGGCGGAATTAGAGTTTTTTAAATTCATGAAGTTTTTTGAGCTTCGGGGGAAAAAAATTTTTTCGAGGGGCTTCCGTTAAATGAGATGCTGGGAAGACAATAGACGCTGCTGCTGTCGCGTGTAATTTTCTTTAAGGTTGTAGGTCAATTTTACACTTGAGAGTTACCGTAGTTTCGCGCGGTTTATTTAAGACGTTTTTAATTTTGGGAAGTAAATAAAGTTTGATCGAATAACTTGTGTGAATTAAAAGTTTTTACTATTTAAAGATTACGCGTTTTATGAATATTTTAAAAGAAATAGACACGAAGCCTTGGGGAAATAAAAAAATAATAATAAAAGACTCCGAGATCAAAAGATATTTTAGTCACTTTTCTAAAAGATGCAGTATGCAAAAAAACATCAAAGCAAGTCGAAGCTGTTGGTACAGCGAGTTTAGCATCTTAAAAGCGATAAGCCATAACATCTGCTTTCCTATATATGTATTTTTGACTGTACTTGAGAAGCTTATAGTTCACTTTTTAACTCAACACTTTTGATCTTCACGCTTCTTTGCATTTTTAGTTGGATATCGGTTTAAGGGAATAGTGGAAAATTTAGTTTAAAAATAATTTTTAATCACAAAAAAAAACAAGTACACAGTACCGTCTTTCTCTATAGATGTTCACATACTCTAAACTGGTAATCATTTGCTGTTACTCAAGAAGATAATTTATCTTGTCAGTAGGGAGCAAGAAAAAAAATTTTGAATGATTGTAAATTCAAATGAATAGAAAAATCATGAGGATTGAACGGCATTAACGGCTGAAAATGTGTCAGATAATCGCGAGATGAAAGATAAGATAAAAGTGAAAAAAGCTTGCAAGAAAAGTGAATAGAACACTTCAAAATCTACGACCTACATTTTTCAACTTCCCAATGACACCTTCAGTTCCACGTTAAAAATAAATCAAACAAAATCCATCCAAAACAATAACAACCAATCACCCCACCTTCACCAAAGAACCAACGTTACCAATTACGCAACAGCCTGACGCATTGTTTGAAATTCCATACAGCGAAAAAAAACGACGGCGCACTTCGCTATTTTCTTCGCGAGAAAAGATCGCGATTTCGCACAGCGCGCGGGCTCGACGGAATCAATGACCCAGATTTTGCCGGTTCTCGGAGTCCGTCTGACTGGCCTGACGTTGACGTCGCCGCGCGCGTGAAATGTTTTTTCTTTATGCCTGCAGCTCCGTTTGACAATGCGGAATATCTCGCACTTTGAAAATCATGGAATCCGTAAGTGGAACGAGCCGCGCATACGCAAGCAGCTTCATTTTTCTCGGAACGCGAAATTTGAGCGCGAGAAGGCAGAAGATAAAGACGCGGCGTTATCAGGGAAGATAGAGATCTTTAGTGGCGTCTCTGACGAATCGGCCGAGTTTTTGTTGGTGATGGATTGTATTGCTGGTAATTTAGAGGTAATAAAAATGAAGTGGTTTTCTATAATGGTGGATTGAGTGGAGCTGCTTAGCGATATCGCTTGATGTTGGAAAATTGTAACGTAGTTTTAATTTTCCGTTCTAATTATTGATCGTCTGATAAATTGGGATGAAATTTACAGCGACTTGTTTTATTTAGATGAGAGATAAAAATTTAATTTTCCATCTGGCGATAAAGTTTAATCAATCCGAAAGAGCGGGGCGGTTAAATTATGAATTCCTCCTCGTTTAATTTTAGAAAAAGGCTACGAGCAATAACCAAAGAATCAATTAAGTAACACAATTCTCTTAATCATTGTTTTAACTCCATAAATTAGATGAAATTGCCTTTATAAAATCCATCCAAGCCAAATCACAAACCGATTTAATCATCCTTAATCCGGCCTGCCCCTAATCATTTCCCAGCAGAAAGTTTGCCCAAAACATTATCGCGAAAATTCACTTATAAAGTAAATAAATTCCAACCCGAAATTCGAGAGCAAAAAAAGCAAATACAGGCTCCAAGCCAGCCTCGCCTTAAGCTCGCAATAGATAAGAATTTAAAAAGAAATTTCAGAACCCGTTACCCCCCCGAGGAGAGAGAGCAGATAAATCAGCTTCTGGAAGTTTGTCTTGAACCTGAACCCTGTATATAACGCTCGGCACTTATAGTATCTATACGGTAATGTTTCTTTCGCAAAGTTTAACTGTGATATCGCGCGCCTCTTTTCCCAGGAGTGCGCGCGAGAGCGGCGATCAACTTTTTATTTCGAATCCACCTTTTTCGCCCGCTCCGATAGCCCCGTCGGGCTATAAAACTCCCGGCCAATCCCGAGATTTGTTTTCGTCGTAAAGCAAACTTATCATTCAATTCGCCGGCTCTTTATCAACGCCGGCTCATCGCTAATTTCCCGCAACGCGATCGGTCAGCCTCTAGCAGCGCGAAAAAGGCCTTTATTACACACACGTAGACGCTCACACACGGCCTGCCCTTAAACGGTATTCTCGAGAGCGAGCCTATACGTGCACACACCTGTGTGCAGCTCTCCGATTCGGGATATCCCATTAGGATAGCGGCGGAGTCACGATTTTCGAGCAGCCATAGTCCCCCGGATTAATTGCCCCGGCAGCTCGCTCATTTTTTTCCGTTTATCCCGGGCTTTCTCGGAAAACGTTAAAGAGCCCCGGCGGTTTATCTCCCGAGCGCAGCGGGATGCACTTTGCGATCGGCCCGAGAGTGTCAAAAAGCGCATATTGTTTACGAGAGAACAATGGAGAAAATCGCCGGGGCTCGATCTCTCGCGTGCGGCGAGTGAATTGCGCGGCTAAAAATAGGCGCGCGCGTAAGCCTCGTGTCACTGCACCGCTGTGTTTTAGACGGAAAAAGGAGCGATTCCCTTCGAGCGAGTGAGTCGATTTTCATTGAGTTATCGGATGTGGTTTGCGTTGTTTAAGAATGGTTATTGGATACGTTCGTACAGAACTTTAATTCCGACCGCGAAAGGCGAGGCTTAATCTCTTGCGCGTACGGCGAAACTTATTACCAAACGAGCTCAAGATGCGGTGGCTGTAATGACTCTGTCTGTATAGGCGCATAAGGCTGGCTATTCATGTAATTTAAGAACTAAGATTTTTAGTAGGTGAAAGTTTAAAAGGAGCAGGAGTACCATAAATTAAGCAAAGCGTCAAAAAAAATTTATTAGTTTTCATAACTCACCGAGCACTGACGGGGCTTGGGCTAGCTGTAAATCAAATTACAATCGTTATACGCATACGCACCGAGGGATTACGTAAAGTGGCCCATATTTACCGAGATGAAAGCAATAACTATCTAATTTTAAAATCTAATTTTAGCCCGGGACGCGTGGGCGTAAACTTTCTAATTGTGTTTAAAGCTTCGCTGCATAAATGTAGAAACGCGGATAAAAATGTACTAACGACTTTGAAAGTATACTTGGAATTAAACTTTGATTATACGTTTACATCATTACGTTCGAATGATATAATACATAAATAAACAATGGCGAGATTGATTTTTCCGGTAACTTATCTTTTGTTGTTTTCAAAACTAAATTTACAATACTAGCATTACAGATTCATGAACTTAATCACACTTTAATAAGAAATAGAATCGACCCTCAATAAAAACAAACCTATCGTCTAAACCTTAAATTCCAAAATACGCCAATAGGCACCAACACTGCCTCAGTCTACCTGATGTAGTAAAAAGGAAAAAGAAACGCACACAGAAGCCAAATGAAAAGCCGAATTCGAAAGATAAATAATGCACGAGGCGTTTCATCTATTAAACATTTCAATGTCGAGAAGCCGGCGCGCAAAATACCCCCCGTACATACATATCCACGCTCGCACTACGAATAGCACTTTCATTCCAGGCGCTCGTGTGTCCTTCGGAAATTTCACCATGACTTGCATTACATATTCAATGAAAAGCCATCAATCACGCAACGTACATAATCGACTCTGGAGACCCTCGATGAAATTGATTCCCCCAAAAACTCGAGCGCACGAGCGAGTTGACATATTAGCGGTGCGCGGTTGTGAAAAAAAAATAAAAATTGGCGATGCTTTAATTATACGCAGGTGAACGGGGTTTAAGGCGCGGCGCTTTTTCTGTATACAATGTGCAGAGGAACATGGATTGTCGATGTGATAAAATCGTAAAGATGTAGGATACTCCTAACGAGGCATGGAGAGGAGAGAGAACTGAATTTTACTGCGCGTAAAGAGAATAATTAGACGGCGCAGAGCGCAAAGCGTGTGTGTAAAAAGTTGCTGATTTGGTTTTGCTCGCTGGCTTTAAGCGAGCAGTGCATATTTTAAGCAGTGCATTCTTTACAGTTTACGCATTACGCAAATTGGAAACGTCTAATTATATTCGCTTTCGAACTGAAAATAATACGTGATTATGCGTATCTGATTATGTTTCTAATTACAATAAACATATCTGTGAGTTTACGAAGTAAGGGATGAAACGCTTTGTTATAAAATACTTAGTAGCGACTGTTAAATCAATATGATTACGGGATTAACAAATGATGTAAAAAAATAATTGAATTTTCATTGTCCTCTGCAATGAGGAAATGACAATAATCCCGCCGTCGATAAACTCTAGCTTGCAACGCGATACCAACAGCATTTTTTTTACTCCAAGCAATTTTTAAAAAGACCCTGAGTATTACATTTCCATCACGACATTATAGCGCGCATTAAGCCTCGCAAAAGAACTTGCGCAAAACATCGATTCTCAAAGCCGACAATGAAACTGCATTATACCCTCCATCCTCCCGCCATTAATTAAAAAGCGATATCGCATACACACACCCTTACTTTCCCACTGCACCGACCTATTTCCACCCGCTCAAAAATAAAACCCAAAAAGCTCTCCCAGCAGCAGAAACCATCTAACCGCTCCCACCTCGCAAAGAAACTCAGTCGCGCTAAACTCGCTCCTCTTCAAAATAATGCCAAGAGCGGCTTATAACGATTTTTTCTCTCGGCTGGGCGAGCGCGCGTATAAATCGCGGGGCCCCGGCCTGCGCGCCGCGACCTGCCCCAAAAATCCTGCGGCCGCGCGCGTATAGATGGAGGTCGCTGTACGAAAACGGCGAGAGTTGGCCCGCTGCTCGGCTGGGAGGGAGGGAGAGAGGAGTAGGAAGGAAGTGCCGTGCAGTTGGAGAGAGAATGGTGGTAGGGAGGAGAGAGGGCAGCCCGAGGCGCGTTCAGGGCCACGACGGCGGCCGACGAAATCGATTTTATGTGTGTGCCCTCCTCCGGCTTGTGCTTTCTGACTGTGTATATATATGGATGTGTACTGCCACAGTATGGCTGTGGCTTTTTTCAGGCGGTTGGATAGTTGCTGGGTGAGTGTTTTGGGAGAGGATGGTTATGTTTGGTTGTGGTTATGGGAGGATTGGTGGTTGGGTGGGTGTAGGTTGGGGTTGAGGTCTGATGGATTGATCGGTGTGGGTTCAGGTTGTGTTTTTGGCGAGTTAGCTTTTGGCGTGATTTCGAGATTTTTTGGAGTGTTTTTAGCCTTATTAAGATTCAATTTTGACCTTCTATGTGAAATAATATCAATTCATCGCGTCTCAGCTAAAATGTTCTAGTAGAAACCATAAATATTAGATATAATGTAATACACCAATATAACAATATAATATATAAAATAAAATAAAAATTTAATTAGTTCAATTAATAAGCCTACTACTTATTTACAAATAAAGCAAGAGAAATATTAACTCTGTGAACTCAAAAGAGTGAAATTCAACTCTAAATTATTCCAATTACTCATCAAAGAGCAGCGATCCCTCTCTAAAAAAGTAATACAAAATTGCTCAATCCCAAGTACACGTCTCACCTACAAACCTAACCCCAACACAACGACAGAATCACGAAATTTAATTAAAAGCAACTTACAATTCTCCAGCCGAGCAGTCACCACGTCTCCCTCGAGCGCCACTTTCTTTTCATTTCCCTTTCGCTCCCGGCCATGCAAATAGCCGGCTATCTCGCATAAAAAATGATAACGCAATTTGCCAAGGGTAGTTCCCCGTTCCGATTCCGCTCTGTGCGTACTGTTACTACTTCATTCCGCGCGTGCGGGACGGCTCCTTCATCGCCGAGGCACACGCGCGCAGAGCCGGCCCGGCACGGGAAATCGCTGCGCGACTCCCGCTTTTGAATTTTCATGCTCGCCGATTAAGCTTATCGCTGAGGAGGGGGATTAGCCTGGCCCACTAATGACCGCAATCTCGAGAGCGTTTCGAGCGTACTAATGACCGTGATGGTATTGCCTTGGGGTTATCTTTTTTTTGCTTTTTTTTTTTTTAATTGACGAATTTAGTTTTTTTCGTTTGGGTTTGTTGAAAAGTGTAACTGTAGGTGGTGAGTTGGATGGTAATTTGGTGGGAGAGGTGGGATGATGCCTGGGGGTGGACATGTTTATTTGGGATGGTATATTGTTTGCTTCGTTGAATGGGACTCGCTCGTGCGAAATACCGTTATAATTAATTCCACAGGGGTAGCGTGAAGAGTAGATAAATAAAATTAGAATTTTATATAGACATTAAATTGTAGTTTTGTAGAAATATGGGGATTTACAAGCTTTTAGAACTTATATTTTCACTACTTCAACAAGTAGATTTATTCATAACGTATCGACTTTATGATTAATTAAATTTGGAGGATAATTCTTGCTGATAATTATAATTATATAGATAATTTTAATATCGAAAATGAATAATTTTATGTCGTAAAAGAAAATATTTCATTTATATAAATTAGAAAAAAATAATTTTTTTAATTTTAATGTACATTGAATATTTATATTACATATGTAAATGTTTTCATTAAAACCACAAATAAAATTGTTTCAATGCTTTAAAAAATAATTTTTTTACCGCACACTAAAATCAGTAACCCACTTTTCAGCCTGAATATACGATCCCCTGCAATTTATTAAGACATTAATGAACCAATACAAAATCTTTATCCCCAATTGTCATACTTTATTTAATAAAATTTTCCTTTCAACTATAATATTTACAAACCGAATCCATTTAATCCACTTAAAAATACCGTCGAGGACGAGAAAGCCGAGCCGAAAAGAAGTTTAAACGGATACCACTTTACACAGGCCGGCATTATGGGCAAACTTCTGGATATCTTCCATCGAGCCTAAAAGGTTTGAAGGCGTCGAAACAAAGAAAATATGAACAGCCAGACTCATTTCGCCGGCAATAAAACTCGGAAATTGGTTTATCTCAACATAAAGCGCGGTATTTTAAAACGGATAAGACAAACTTAGTCATGCTAAAGCACCGCACTAAAGCTGATTACAAAGGGATGATCCGCCATAGCATCGCTGATCTTGACGCATTTAACGCTCACGAAAATCTTCGAAACTATTATATCTCAAAGGTCAATCATAACCCATCCGGAGAAAACTCAAATCAAAGAAACACAGAGAACGGAAAGGCCCGAGCAGCTCGCGCGCAAAAACTTTAAATAGGCCTCGTTTCGTCACGACCATTACAATCTTACGCATCCAGCTTCCATAAAACGCGTGCGTGCCACGACAAAGAAGACTTACGCATCGGTCCCGCGCAGCCGAAACAAAGGAAATGGAGCTTGAAAGCAGGCGCTCGCAGGGTAGAGAGCGAGCTGGGAGAGAAAAAAAAAGGAGCGGCGCTGGCGGCGAAAGGGTATATAAAGCCCGATAAAAACGAGAAGCCAATGGGTATACACCTCGCGCGCGAAAAAAGTGGCCGCGAGGTGTGCGCGCCGGCAAAAAGAAGAGAGCAGCTGAGAGCGAGAGAGGGACAGGAGAAAAGATAAATTGCCGTGGCGCGCATTTGTCACGCGTCGTTTGCCACTTTTCTCGCTGGCGCGCAGGGCCCTCTCTGAGAGCGAGTGCGTGGGCAGAGCAGCAGCAGCAGCAGCAGCGCGTTTGCCGGCGAAATCGATAGCAGCCCTCCTCCGCACGCGTTAGGAGGCGCAAGTGGGCGCGCCGCGTACCATCGAGCTGCTGCTGCTGCTGCTGGCTCTCTTGAAAATTTTTGGGAGAGTAGAGTGAGCTGGACCGCTGGGTTCGATGAGGAAGTGAACAGCTGGCAGGGTGGGTTTAGTTGAGCTTGAGACTATTGTGTATGGGGAGAAGGTGGGTTAGGGGATCGAGTTAGGGTTAACAGAGATGAAGCTTTTAACGAGAGTGAAAACAGGTGTGAGGGTGGAGTGGAGGGGGTTGGGGTCGTTTGATGTCTTGCTTGGGGATGACAACAGCGAGAGGCTAGGAGAATAATTACTATCGTTTGTTAAGGAGAGTTTCATGGTTAGTTCTGCGAAATTCCGTTTCGCAATAGCTGCTGATCTCCATTTGTAATGAAGCCCGGGCTGTGCGTCGAAGCATCCTTGTATCAGCGCCGGGCGGCGTGATTCATATTTCCTGTTTTTAATTTTAATTCGATTCGTATTTAAGGCACTCGGTTACGCTGTTTTTAGTGCCGCATTACGGATAATGATTGAGTTTCGGGGAAAAAGTTCACAATAAGTTATTTTCTTGCCGGAGCCACTTTGTTTCCTTTCTATTGTTTGCATTCGACGTGATATAAAGTTACATTGCTGAGGAATGTTTTTAAATTAAAGTGTACAATTGCCTTAAATGAATTTACATGTTGTTCAAGTTTCACGTAGCTTACAAGTTACTGACTTATGCCCTGGCCCTCCATATTTAATAAGACAGTACAATATTCCCAACATAATCGATAGCTATTCCGTCCTCCAAAGTACTCTTAATCCAGTTTTTTACTAATTTTTTCAGTCGATCGAAAAAAAATCCAATAACCATAAACACAAATCTTAAAATGATAAATTAATATCAATATTTCTCAATTTCGGTAATGCCCTCGATTACGCATTTTCATTAGTTTATCTCAGAAGGCATCTGCCTTACAAAAGACGCGCGTCGTACTTGATGTTTTTTTCGTGTTCACGCCGCTGCTCGAAGAGATGGTTATCAATCAATCAGACGCCAAAGAAGTTCCGAAAGTTCCGACTTGTTTTTCGCTTAGCAGATGGAATTTTGAAATTCGGTCTCTGAATACACATTCATAAAATATCAAAAGATGGCGCCGGATGAGCGACGATCAATCTTTATCGTATGATATTTTATTAACAAATAGCACGTGCCTTTCTACATCTCTCGCCCCGCTAAACAATCCAGAAAAAATAATAAAACACTTTACGGCAAAGCCATTACCAGCTGATAGAGTGAATCCATCCTCTGTCACCGTTCCCCCAAAACACCATATGATCTCTCCGAATCCCCCTGCTCTTGACCTTCGCAAAGCATCAGCAGCCCACCCAAAACTACAAAACCCCCAAGAATCCAGCATCCCCCTACCCGAGAGCATCAACCCAGAAAACATACAGCCACATCAATAACCCCCCCTAACCCCTGGCATTTTCAATGTCCTCGCTCTCAAAGCCATGCCGCGCTCGATCGCGCATGAAAAAAAGAAGCTGCGCAGCGAAAAATGGCCCGAAAGAGAAAAACTACCAGCGCGCGGGTGTACGCGCGAAGGAACTCGAGAAAGCGAGAGAGCAAAGGTCGATAGACCGAGGCGACCGCGGCGCAAAAGAGGCTCGTGTACTCTCCGAATCCGCGCGCGCGCGCCTCGACCTAACCTCATCCGCGTGACGTCAATCAGCGATTACAAAGTACTTAAACAGCACAGCAACCCGAGGAGAGCGCACATCGACTCGTCCGATTCTTTCCTCCCCGAAATGTCCGAGGGAAAAGCCGAGAACGTTTCTGCGATCGATAGCCTGTCGAACTTGATACTAGCGGAGCGTGGCAGGCCCGCTATTGATCGGAAGTTGAACTTGACGCGCGCGCGCGCGCGCGGGGGTGTATGCAGAGAGAGAGAGAGAGAGAGAGCGGAGCGCTTCTGCGCACTCGAAAATCACTGAATAAAACAAACAAACAAATACACAGGTACTCAAAATCGCTGCGCCGGCGGAGCCAGCCCCTCGGCCGAAAATCCGGGAGGGGGGCGCCCTGAGCGAGGGTATATATCGACCGGCGCGCGCGGGCGTCTGCAGAGGTCAAGGTCGGCGCTCGCACCACGCCTGTGCGCGCGCGCTTCCGATTCTCTCTCTCTCTCTCTTTCACTGTGTAGGTGTATATGAGCGTGCGTGAGCAAGTGTGTGTATGGATAGTGATATATACATGTAGGGCCTGCAGCGAGAGGATATAGCTCCCCGGGGAGGTGGCGGACACGTTTCTTAATTTTCGTGTCGGCGTGCCTGGCGTTTGATGTAAATGGGAGTGTCGCGGATGTGGAAGTGTATCGCGGTGGGGTTGAGAGATTGCTCGAACTTTTTCCGATGCGAGGATGTCCCGTGAGTATTGTTTTCTTGAAGACTGCAGCGGAGAGGTGTGGGTTGACTTTCTTCTTGGCTTTTTGTTATCTCAACTTTGGCCGTGTTGTGAACGTTGTATTGATGGGTTGTAGAGCTTCCTATGTATGTAGTATTTATTGACACGTGTCAGAGCGGAGCGGGGGACGTTAAAAATTACTGGCTTTATGCAGAAATTATGAGGAAAGTTTGGGAGAGTTGATCGAGTTTTAATAAAAGTTTGTCGGGCGCTTTTTTTAGTAATGTGGAAATGTTTGGATATGTTTGTTAATGCGAGATTATAAATTTTGAAATAACGATGATTACTTTTGCTGTAAGGAAATGAAGTTTACGTGGAAAACAATGCGATATTGAGTGGATGAAAAAATTTTGTTGGTAGTATTGTCAACGAAGGCTGCCGGCAATACTATTGCCAAAAATTTTGCTTGCGTCATTCGATGATGCGTAATGAATGTTTTGATATAGGCTTCATTTTGTTTATTCTACGAAAGCGCTGTTTTTAGTAGCTACAGTAGCGATATTAATTCCTCCTGGCTTTATTATACGTTTATTATAAACACTTGATTTTTTTTCCTCATCTTATGTAAACTTTTAGCAAATACTGTAATTTGAATTGTATTTTGATTTAGAGCACCTTATTTTTTTTAGAATCAAGATGAAATATATGAGAGAACCTTTAATAACATCCAGAACAAAAAATCTAATGCAGTAGGTTCAGATCAAATAACATGTTACCTAATCATAATAAATGATACAGTAATTAATAATAACATAACTCAGAATTACAGTTAACACACTTTAACTCTAAACTTACGCAAAAACTAACCAAAAATCTATTTATAAATCATCTTCGCACCACCTCCAAACCATAAAAAGCCACCTAAACAGTCGCTCATCTTCGCTTAAGAACTCATTAACTCTTGCCAGAGAGCCAGCTTCACCTGTAGTCCATCTCGCGCAATTGTGCAAGTATACAGCCTCTCAGTAACGCGGCTGCACACGCAGCCTAAACTAGCTAACGTAGTTGCACTTAGCCGTTACTCAATTAACCAGTTACGGCCTCTAACGCTCCTCTTACTCCAAGCATCAGCAGAACTTCACCATAAACACCGCATCAAGCACACCAGCAGTCTTACTCTCGCACCTTTGATAATTCAATTACATCCCGAATCGTCGGAATCACAGCCTCTAAATCCGGAAAACCCAGCGGAGGCTAAATCCGGCGAATAATCGACCTTTTCTCCGCGCTCGTGTTTTTATCACGAGCAGCCGACGTATATAAGCTTTCAGCCAGCCAGGCAGCAGCTTACACAAAAGAATATATCAAATTGCGCGCTGGCTCGTAAACACGCGCCGGCTAAGAAAAGGACCTGCGACGCTTAGCAGGCGGGACGTATTGTCCTAGAGCCTAAATAAATCTCCCCTCGGCTCATTTTCCTTTTTCTCATTATCTCGAAGGTGCCCGCCCACGCGCCGCTACAGCCAATGACACGTCGCGAAAAAATGAATTTTTCCCACCTCCGAGAGCGAATTAAAGACGCTGTATCTAGCTGCCGGTGCTCTCCGCTGAGATATACGCTCTCTTGAGGATCGGCTGCGGTAAACTCGGTTAATAGTCTCACATGTGCGAACGGCCCGCGATCCGATACACATAACAGGTTTAGCGCTGCGATATTGCTACTATCGCCGCACTCCCGTTCTCGCTCTCTGTCTTTCTCCTTAGCCGAGTGTGTGTGTGTGTGTATGATCTTTTTGTATGTCCGAGTCTGTGTCCTTGTTCACGTGCGAGCTGCTTCCTGGCTCGAGTGCGCTGGTTTTAACGTTGCTAATATAGGTATGTCTTATTTTTACGAGGCCGAGTTATTCAATTTCGCACGGGGCCTTTTTTGTTTTGTAGGGAGAGCTGATGTGGTGAGAGCTTCGTTTTGGTTTGTGTTTTTCGATTGGGTACGGTTATCGTGCGGTGTGGACACTCGGGGGTTTTATGCGTGATAAGATTATTAGAAACTCGTTTTGAGGACGAGTTTTGCGTTTAATGAAAGATACGGAATTGTTAATGTAGTGTAATAGCGGAGTTTATTTTCAAACAAGCCGTTGGGAAGACATATTGATGGAGTGCTGAAAGTATACCAGAGCCGTGGCAGTGAAAAAGGTAAAACTGGATCTTAATCCTTAAGATGATACGTAATTGATTTTTTTTTATGGAAAAAAGGAAAGGTCGGTATAATCCGATCGACTTTTGAAAATGTGCCACTGGTATGATTCATACCTACTTGACAAATGCAAAGTAGATTAACCCAAAGCGATTAAAATGAAAAAGAGCGTTGGTAGCAGCCGTGTGAAAAAGGTAAAAATAGAAATAAGAATTTTTGAAATTCAAGCGTTTAGGAAACAAACACGCAGGTAAACGAATAAAACATGACTACAGAAAATACATCGCACTGTCGCCTTTATTATATTATTTTCCAAGAATTACAGTTTGAGAAATTTCGCGAAATAACTATCGCGAGCTGATTATACGCAGTAAATGGTGCGACATTCTGTGATATTCTCTAATTGGATGACTCCAAGATAAATTTTTTCAGCACGGGTGACGTTGTACCACTTAAAAAATTGTAAACAAATATTTACCACCCTTTATTTCCTCCTTTCTTATTAAAAAAAATCTAAATATTTATTTATCCCATCGCCCCAACCTATCAAGATCCGCAACCAACTGCATTAGTCCTCCATTCCTCTGTTTACGCATTTCTCAGGACATCGCGCAAAAAGATCGAAAACTCGTTTGTCCGCAGCAATATTTACTTCATAAACACAATTAATGTATCTCGCGCTCGCGATCATCTTTCCCATCGCGGCACCGTTACCACCTTTTTCTCCCCGCCCCTGATATTCCCTATTCTCAGCGCCCATTACGCACTACTAACGAGATGCGCTTCGCATATCCAGCCTCTAGACGAAGTTTCCCCGGCAGCCCGGAAATTATTGGCTCGTTATCGCCTGGCGGAGCTCGTTTTTTACGCTCGACCGATGCGCCAGCGCATCGCGAGTCTTTTGATTGCCGGCTGTGACAACAAGTGCAGGGGGAGGAGAAATCGATTTATGCGAGCGAAATGCGCGCGAGCGTTTGCCGTAAATTAAGTAACTATTAGCGAGTCGTAAATTAAAGCAGGCCGTAAAAGAGGAGGCTTTATCTATTAGCATAGTCGTTACGCCGCGATTACGAGTGTCGCAGCGCGTGCTCGCTTGACTTTCGTTTCTGGCTTGTAAGTGCGTTTGCGAGTGTACGGGGAGGGTGAATGGGAATATGAGTGGGTCTAGTGCGGTGGGTATGGCTTTATGAGATTCGCTTGGATGTTTTCAAAGTAATAATCAAGCTCGTACTAGTTTTATGAAAAGAGTGTATGGATAGTTGGGGCAAGTTTATGGTTGTTGGATGGGTTTGTGTTTTATTCGTATTAGCTTGGTGTGGAATTTGTGTTGAACGTTTTGAATTGTAAAGATCAAACTTGACACGATCGAAATCGAAAACTAGACAAAAGGGAACGAGATTAAGAGATTATTCGGAATGGTAATTTACGTTATTTATTTCACGGCGTCTGCACAATTCGGTTGACGTAGGACATACATTTTTCTACGACGAAAGATAATTTCTTCGAGCAGTTTTTTCATACCGCACGTGAAAAGTAAGAAATTCGAGAATACAGCTGATTACCATAGCTATATGATTTGAATATATAAAGGAAAAAGAAATATCGAGTAACAAATATAGTGACAGCCAGTATTGTATACTCTTAAAAGTGAGACAAACAAAAGCTTGAATACGTCAATTATACAAAAAAATTGCCAATTATTCTTTCTCAAAACAATCTTTTTCAATCCCAGATAAAATAACCCTCAATTATACCAGCAATTCCGCCTACCCTAAATCCCAACAACTGCAATGACGCGATAAAAAATCAAGACGAAATCAGCAAAATAAATAAATCGAGCAATTAACCTGCATAAAACACGTGCGCCTTATTACGCCCCAGCACCCACGTCTCAGCGTGCGTTTATTAAAGCCAGAATAAAGCGAGAGTAATAGAAAAACAGCTCGACTAGATAAGACAGCCGTAATGCGTATAAAAGCGCAATTTCGGCGCTCGTTGAAAAGGTAATCCGAGTAGGAGCGCAGAAGGCCTTGGCAGTTTGCAGGATCAATACCGACATTATCATCATCATCAAGCTCTCATTTTCCTCCCATTCAACGCCTCATCCCATTTTCCCCCATAGACCACTTTGCCCGTCTCTCTCTCTCTCTTTTTCTCTCGGCCAGCGAGTTAATTTTGCTTCCTTCTTTTTTTCCTTTTGCAAACGAGCACGTGATATCCACTTTCAAGGGATTCCCCGAAATTCGTCAGCAGCGGCACTTCGTTTCCGCGCCTCCGAAAACGCTTCTGCGCTTCGTTAGACACCCTCCCTCGCTCTTCGATGACTTCTCTCATCTTGGGTTTCTCTCTTCGCCTCCCCTTTTTTGTTTCGCCGAGCATCTTTTTGGTTTTCGGATAGGCGATAGAGAGCTATTCTATTACGAAACTCTCTTCGGGCTATGAAGTTTCGGGGTGGGATATCGAATAGTTTTTTCTCGGAGCTATTGGGCGCTGATGTCGTCTCGATAAGCAGTGTGTGTAGGTAAGCGACTTTTGCCGGAGTATCGGATAGATTTTGTGAAACTCTAGGACGAAAAAGCGCACGAGCCTGATTAAGCTGACCTTCGTGGTTAATGTTAATTTAGCGGCGGAGAGACAGTTTTTTTTTCTATTTTTCGTTCAGCTCGGTCGCACACTGGTATTGAATTCGACGCCTTGGCGGCATTCGAAGTTGATTTACCAAGTGCAGCGCGCCGAGAGCCAGCTGGTGAAGTATGTGATTTGCAAAGCAAATACCGTTCGTGCAATCATCGATGTTTCGTTACCGTAACATCCGATAATGCAATTGCGCTTGTAAAAATGCCAATGTTCTGATTTTACGCCTACGGAGTTAGTCTATTAGCATAATTCGTTGCATGTTTAAAATTTCTTATGACTTGATGACTTGCGATCTCCTAAGAATAAATTGTTTGGCGAGTTTTTATGTTCGTAGAGTGGATTATAGTAATATGGTATTTTAAGTGTACACTGAGAGAAATGTCTTAATACAATTTATTACAAATATAAAAAAAAATTATATATAATAACATTGAAACATATTAGCTAATTACTAAGAAAATTTACTGTTTACATAATAAATTTTATTGGAGTATATCCTTATCCGTTACAAAGTATTATAAAAAAAACTTAATATTGCATTGATATTTTAATTTATATAAAGTATTACCTTATTATATAATAAGTTTTATGATAAAATAATTTCAATTTGGCAGAAAAATTTGAGGTTAGACTCCAGTTTGCAAATTGAATGTATAATCTAACATGTTCAGGAATGGTGCAACATAACATAAGATTTTTTACTGTTATATAACAGTAAAAAATCTGTCTCTTAACATCATTGTTTTAAGGTCATTATTTACTATAAGGTTTGTATCACATAATTATTACATATAAAACACTTTTCCTATTATTAATAAATTTTATTAAAACATTTCTGTTAATGTACGTGTAATATTTTTACATATTTAAAAAAAAATATGGAAATGAGTTAAGAAAAAACTTTATGATTTAAAATTTATACAAAGTCCTCAAGAGTAATTCTTAAAAAGCAGCAATCATATACGATTGTTACCTGATAATGAAATAACGGTTTGTGAAAATACCGTTCGCGATAACGTAATATGCAAGATGTTTTGTTGGTCGACGTTTGGAATCGTTATCAGCAAAAAATACTTGACATTTATATTAACGTCAAATGCATTTCAGTATGAATTCATATATCGCGAAACTATTTTCAAATAAATACTTTATTTCTTCAATAAATTTATTCCCTAGTATCAGGAATAGAAATTTCTAAGTGACTTATTTTATGTATTATGCATTAAATAGCTCCCTTAGATAAGAGAAAATCATTAATTAACTACGTTTCGTAAAACTTCAGAAAAATCTTATCTAATAATTAATGTTTTACTTCAAATACGGAAATATATAAATATCACACGTAATTACGAAGTATTTTATTCTTACTTATTAAATTATTCCTTGGGACACGTAGATTGTGTACGCTACTTAACCATCCAAGACACACCTATTTTTTCATGTTTAATCACCACTGGTTTTACAACAACATGTGTGATTGTCTTAAAAAAATTCTCAGATATACTTAGAATGTTAACAAATCAACTGATATGAATAAAACGTGTCATATTAATTTTTAACATATTATTAAAAATTCACAAACAAAAAAGTTTCTGTAAAAAATTGACCGAGATATTTGTCAAATTGACCCTGTGTGTTCTCGGAAGGTTAAATTTATGAGTTCGCCTTTTAAAGAAAAATAAAAATATTTAAAATCGTGATTGAATTCCAATACATTCTACTTACACGTCGAAAGCAATATCACACAATACAGAAATGTGCTAACGTGACAATTCGGTACTCACCTGAAACAAAAAAATAAAGTTCGTCAAATTTTGCAAATAAATAAAATGCTACAATTATAAAACAATTTATCAATTCATAATAAAAAATTAAAATCTTAAAAAGTTGTAAGCCAAAGAAACCAAGCTCAAGCCGTTTCCTTTAACATCAAAATCAAAAAACAAAAAGAAAAAAAAAAAAAAAACAATTTCCCGCAAGCCACAAACAAACCGCGCGCCGCCAATCCTCCCGCAAACAAAAAGCCTGACTGCCGAAAGTTTGATTAAAAACTCTATAATCGTTTTTTCCGAGAAGCCAAAAAAGAAGCTCTCAGCATCTCCCCCCTATCTCTCTCTCGTCGTCTCATCCGAGGCTAATCTCCATCTGGAAGGAGCAGCCATCAGCGCGCTATTTCGGTTATATGTGCGCAAAAGGGGGATATAGCAGAAGCTGCGGCAAAGAGAAAGACGTGTTTGTCACTTGCGCGCGATTAATAAAGTCCAGCTCTCAAAAATCTCTCGCCAAGACAACGAAGGGCGCTCCACATAAAGGAGCCCGAGAACAAAGGCCCCCTCCCCCCGCGAAAACGTAAAATTAAATATCCACCTCGCCTTTGTTCGATTTTCCGGGGATCGGCCGAGTCGCTTCCCGATGAAGCAGCGCATAAAGCAAGAAAGAGCGATAGGCCGAAAGCGAGAAGGAACCCGCCGCGGGGCAATAATGTGACATCACTGCGCGCCTCGCCGTAAATGCATTATAGGTGGTGCTCGGTGTGCGGGCTATATCGGCTGGACCAAAAAGAACCGGTATCGCCGAGCCGCTAGGAGGTGACGCGCGCGCTTGGAGGTTTTTTATTCTCGGCTTCGTACGATTTCAGGGTCCTTTTTTCGGAGCTGAGGTTTTTGATCGATAGAGAGGAGGGGGATTTTAGATTGGGAATCGTTGGCACGGATCTTGACTGATATTGTTTGTTTGCGTCTGTATTTTATTTTTGCTTTTGAATTTTAATGAGGCTTTGGATTCGTTTATTTTGCAGTGGTGGCTTGGATTCGGAGCTCGAGCTGTCCGACTGGCACGTAATACTTTTCAGAGAAATTATGATGGCGACAAGTAATTAGTGTCTAGACCTGATACTCGGAAACGTTCAATTGTCAGGCTGAATAATTGATCCAGTAAGGTTAGATTGATCTGTAAAATTAACGTCGGCCTACTTACTCCCAAAATTTACATTGTTCCTTAAATATTGTCGACAAGTACAACCCAAATTCAACCCAAATAATTACCGAACAAACAAAAGTGTAAGATCGTCAACCGTTTCCACCTAGACACCTCTCCGCGGATACCTCAGCTGTTTGTCCAGGCCTTACAAAGTTTGCAGAAATTAACCTGGCCAATACACGCTTACGGCCATCCAAACATCACTCCGCTCGTCCGCGTATCTTTATGTAGATTTAATACTGAATAAATATGCTCTAATGTATTCTTCCCTCTCTCTCTCGCGTGCTCGCAAGATTTATTATGTACGCGTTTCGCAATCCTTTCGAGAAACGGCCCGAAGGCGTAGACGGTTTAGATTTTCACGGCGCTGCTCTCCAAGGGACCGTCCCATTGTGTCATCTTCGCGCGCGCGAAATCCGAAAAAGGAGGAGAGACGGCGGCAAAAAAAAACCCGCTGCACCCGGATGACAAACATCCGCGCGCTCCCCAGCAGAGAGGGAGCCAACCGGTCTGTCTATCTCCCCGTTATATACCGATGCACGCGCACGTGGCCAGTATTGTGCCTCGGGAGACGCTCGTTAAAAACGGCCGTGTGGTGCAAACTCCTGTCCCGCCTCTCTTCGCTCGTCTTGGGCGTGCTCGCGATGCGAGCGCTGGCATATAACGTAAATAATCGTCCGCACAACGGAATTTCATTATGAGATTAGGACGCGCTGAGGATTTAGACGAGGCTTAATGTGCGCGAGGAGAGAGTTGGATTATTGGGTTATGTGGAGAAGAAGAAAAGGGAGACGCTGGAATTGAATCTTGTGGGAATGCGATTGTTGTTTAGCTGCGCCGGGGTGGGATTAACTTGGAGGCCACCTGTGAAATGGGATTGTTTTGTTTCTTTAACGCTGGGGGTAGAGGAGGAATTGATGTGGATCGAACGAATTCGAGGTTTTGCTAGGGGGTTGGAATAATCTCATTATCGTCGCTGGTGTACCCTAAAGCCATGGTAACTAACGAAATTTAACGGATTTTGGCGAGTTTTCGAGGAGTGTAGTTGTAAACTATAGTCATTGGAATCGACTCTTCCGAGTAAGCTGATCAGTTGTGAAATAATAAACTCTCGCAGCGGCTAAGAATATTCTCGTCGCGTTTATAAAGCTTTTTTAATGTTTTGATAGTGGTTGGAGAGATAGTCTTACGCTTAAACGCTGAAGAGGCGCAAAATGAAGTGCGCGCTGGGTGCTTGAGTGACGTACGACATCGTCCGCGAAAGATACACCGTCTTGCCAGACGACTCGCGTCGAATAAAGAAAATTTGCGGTTGAGGTAATATGGAGAATAACAGTACTTATTAAGCTATATTTGCAAGTTAATAGGGTTTTATCGTGGAAGAGCGGTTGGATGTTATAAAATTGTGGTGAAGTGTTGAAGTGTAGTTGACTTTTGGTTTAGATTTATGGCTTAAGGTAGCTGCGCCACGCTGCCCCGTATCATCAAGGGGCCCCGTGGGAGGCAGTTATAATGATTTTGTTTTAAAAAATTATTAAGCCACCTTAAAAATTTTTCATATTTATTATATAATACTTTTAATTAACAAAGAGAAGTCCCTACCTCCGAGACACTAATTTTAGTAAAACGTTGAGGTTTTACAGTGACGGATTTTTAAGGCGAAACTTGTAATTTCATGTTATAAATTAAGTTATCTCGAAAATTTCA